>OX327014.1:48077998-48165498 GCA_946800695.1 Geum urbanum
CCCGTTTTTTTCATCGGGTCCAGGTAGAGACCAAAGGTCTTGAGCGACCGATCCAGCAGAACAACTCAAAAGATAAAGAAGTATCGTTAATTTCTTCATGCTCGTTCCAAGTTCAAAGTACCATTTGTACAAATAAGAACCCCTTTCGTTACATGATTTCTTCTTCATATAGATAGATATAGGATCTATGGAGCAATTACTTAGAAGTACATTTTGTGCAACAGCCATTCCTATCTGATAGAAAAGGATCCATGATCCTGAACCGATCTTACTTGGGATCACAAATCCCAAGTTTGTCTATGAAGAGCAGATCTAATTATACTAGTGTCTATAATTGATTTCTTCTGTGTAATACTAATTGATAGGGCCTCATTGGTAAGTGCTACAAGATCTCGTACATTGGAACCCATGGTTATGGACCCGAATCCATTAGTATGGAACATTTTCTTTTCCAAGTGAAATCCCCTAGTATATGAAAGAGTGAAAAAGTGCTTTCGTTGTTGTGGAATAAGAAGCCTTCGTATCTTAATGCATGTATTTAATTTATTCGGAGCTATTAGAGCGGGATCCACTTTTTGGGGAATATGAGTCGAAGCAATAACAAGAATATTTCTAGTGGAACATCTTTCACAATCCCTGGAGAGATAGTTCACTAATAAACCGAGGGATAAGTAATTCGACTCATTCACATCCAGATCATGAATGTTTGGAATCCATATTATGCAAAGAGACATTGCTTTTGCTAATTCGAATTGAAGGGTGATATAAAATAGGTCTATTTCCGGCATCATATCCATAGTTAGCGCATTCATCATAGTTAGAAGCTCCAGCTCCGTATCAAGGTCACGGTCGTCACTATCATCAATATCGTCACTATCATCAACAAGAAAACCCTCGGGCTTGTTATCCAGGAACTTGTTCAGAAATACTGTAATGAAAGGAACATAGGAGTTTGTCGCTAGGTATTTGACCAAATAGGATCGTCCAGTTCCTATAGAACCTATCACTAAAATACCCCTAGAGAGGGATAGGGCTAAACGGAGCGAAAAGGGTTTTCCATGAGATGGGAAATGAAAACTATTAGCCCCACAAGAGGTTTGTGAATAAGTGATTGTCTGATAATGAGCAAGGAATATCCGCCTTTCTGCTAAACAGGATGTATTGAACTTATAATTCATTAGATACTTTTTATGAATGTCAACTAAGTATCGTAAGTAAATTGCTCCCGGTTGTTCAATCATTTGATAACCAGAGTCATTCTTTGATAAATGATCACTATGAGTCAGACTCAATAGAATTTGATCAATCCTTTTTTCTGTCGTTAAGGTGGAGAACTGAACTAAGAATTCTCTTTCTTTATCACCAATCGAATCACTGTTCGAGACCCACAATTCTATTTTATCATCAATCCAATCACCGTTCACGTTTTTTCTTTTTCTTATCAATGAATAGATCTCTTTACTTGTATGACTTAGATGTCTCGTATTTCTCGAAAAATCGATTCGATTGATGGGATTTGGTATGAGACTTATGAAATCGATGATATCGATGAGATTTCTATTCAAATATTTCTTCTTAGAACGTATTGATTTGACCCCATAAGCGGGACCACCCCATAGCATGTTGACGCCAGAAGCGGAACCCCGTATTTCTTCTAGAGAATCTCCTAATTGTTCCACAGCAACTAGAAAGAGATTCTTTAACCAGAAAGAATTCAGTTCAGATGGAGGATACATATCCAGAAGTTTTCGCAACTCAATCATGTATGATGGAATCATCAAAGATTTGACCCTTTCGAACTCTGTCTGTAACTCACTATAGGCTCGAGAAACAAAGAGAAGATGTGTACGAACGAGATATCCAGCAATAAGAAGAAGGAAAAGGATTGAATAGAGGAACTCCCAAACATTTGGCGATCTCAGATGTGTCGATATCAATGGTGACTCATTATTTCGATGAATCATTTCTTCGGACAGAAGAAGATTATGTAAACACTTACTCGAAATATCACTTATCATATTCCATTGTGGAAGACACAATTTTTTCTGAAGAATTCGCCAAGATATATCTGATCCATGCATAATATCATGAAAAATGGATAAAAAAATTTGACTGCTACTTAGTATCGGCAATAGGTCTGAAAAAGTATCTAAAAATATCAAATTTATATATTTGTATCCTGTCGAAGTAAGGAACCATGGCATATATGTTTGGAATATATTCCATTTTGAGAGTTGAAAAAGCACTATCTCGTTGAAAGGTTCTATACATCTGCCCCTTCTTAAGGCACTGATAGTAGGTGAGCCAAATTTGATTGGAAAAACGGAATTATAAACTAAGCTATTGATTAAAATCATTATCAGGCTGTGTCAATTAGGTGAGATTTCACATTCTATTCAAGGTTAAAAAGGCATCTATTAGTGTATCCATATTTGAGATTTGAGATTGTGCATAACTAAAAAAGATGGCAAATTGACACTAATAGAAGAGTAGCAAATTAACTAAGCCATCTTCATCAGGTTAACATGTGACGCCGGAGAGAGAAGACATCATATTCTCCCTCCGGCGAGGAGGACAAAGTCAACGCATGAACAAACGTGGTAAAACAATTATACACATCTTCTCCCACATGACATGTTACAAAGAAATAATGATTGAGAATATTAGGCCAAGAACATCAGCAGAAGCCTATCATATTCGTAGTGGCTAATACAATATTGGAATAATATAATATAATTACTTCATTCATCCACCAGCTGTATATGAAATAACTCAAATAAGTGACCTCCTGCCATTACACCAGTTTATTCCACACACCCGATACACCTATTTGGTAAAGAGAAAAAGCAGCAAAGAAACCAGGGGAAGTCTCTGCAAACAAAGGCAGATAAGAACCTAGTATGACATCAAGACCGCTCAAGTTCTGCGTCGATCAGTTCATGCGATAAAGATGAATGAAGCATTTTACTCATGCAGCATCCTTCTGTTTTCTTATGCACATCATATTCATTCATGTCTCCTAGCTAGCAAGTTTCATTGGACCCATCCATCCCTACATTTCCAGCTGATGAATCTCTACTCGATTTACACAGCCACATGCTATCATATGATGCACAACAAGCCAGCGCTCGATTAACCTATAGAATAGTAGTACAAAGGCCTAACCACAAATAACTTGGGGAATTTACACAGCCATGACCACACTTACATAAAAAGTACCATTGTAGACATGATTAAAGGGATTACACAGATAAGTTATATCTACAGGAAGTGTTTTTTTTACGCTGCAAGACATAACTAAGGAAAGAGCATATCAATCATCATCGTAAGAAACATGGAAACTGGTGGTGCAACCAGAAGCCTCAGGATCCTCAGCCCCACAACAATCATAGAACTTGGCAGCATATGGCGGATCTTCGGGTCCCAATTCATAGTACCTTACATCCCATGCGCGCCATAATAAGAAGCAATATATATGCATATATCAACTAGATAATCGAAATGCATAATCAATATGTACTACACAGAAATGGTCTGATCATAAGAAAGAAAACAAAGATAGTCTAAATGTGAGCAAAATATAAGCTTATTTCTTCTATACTGTGTCTTTAACAGATTGATGAATTCTCATAATCACAACAGCAGACTGATCGATAAGATAAGAGTTGCAAGTCGAATTCTAAATGGAGTAATAAAGAGATCAAATTATAAAAAAGAGTAGCCGACTAGTATATATATAATAACAGAAAAGAAGAAAAATCCGAATCGAATCGAATCGAAAAACATGGATGGAATAAGAGAGAGGGAGGGAGAGAGAGAGACCTCTTCTGGTCGTCATGGCGGCGACAGACGAAGAAGGAAGGATGAAAACGACATGATGAAGTGTCGTTTGAGGATGGGCTGTAACTTTGTTTGCATCTCTTGCATACCTTATCCTCACTCTTCTTCTCCTTCTCCTTCTCACTCGTCTTCTCCATTTCCATCTCTAAAAGCCAAAAACCAAAAGCTAGCCAGCTAGCTGGAGCCAAGCTTCTTGAATAAATAAAGGAAGACGAAACCTCAAAATGGGCCGTGATCCACCGGATGGCTCAACCAAAATAAAACCACAGCCCAAATAGATATATCATAACGGACTACTCGTCGGGGAAAGGTATATTCCTCTTAACACATCAGTCTCATTTTACATTAAAAGGTAAACAACATCCATATCTTTTTGTATCACCTAAACACAGCTGAATAACTTTGCCTGATAAAAGCGGTAATAACCTGAACAAATCTTCGGCAACAATACAAGAAATGACAGGATTTATTTTATTCAATAAATATACCACAAATAATATTTGAAAGCTAAACATAAACAAATTTTAATTTTCACTAGCTGTTTAATAACCAAGAGCCCCTCTTCAGAGAATAAATTGCTCCAACAACTCTATACTGTGTCATCGACACTAATTCTTCTTCAACATAGGGATAGATAGGAGATTTAATCCGCGCTCATGAGGAGGATTAAACCTGCAAAAAACTCGCATACTTGGCACCTAGGAAAAGCCTCTGAATGCATAGCAGGGCATTCTTGGTGACCTCGGCATTCTCATGATTCATCAGTTTCATGACACGCTCCTTGGCCTTGAGGTCAGTTACTATGATTCGTCCAGCCGGATGATGCTGGACAAACTGTGAGATATCAAAACAAGCAACAGCCAAAGCCCTAGGATCACTGGATGTGTCCAAAATAGTAATCAGCACTCTCAGAATCTGCAAGAGAAAAGCCATGTATTAGTAGTATTAAGCAAGCCAGCAGTTTCTTCAAAAGTTTATCCAAAACACATGAAATTTAGCTTTATCAGTAAACCAATACAGTACACATTTATAAACATATTTTGGGATCCCAAATTAAGTTTTCTTTTTCTTGAATATATGTTATTATCGCCTCAAATTATGCTATAGACATGTTATGATCCACCAAAATGCAGTATGTTATGGCCCCAACAATGTATAGCAAATTGTCTAAGTTTCTCTGTGATCGAGTGAGAGGCCAACAATACCTGAAAGTCATTCTCCTCAAAGTTGGTAATATTCTCCCGCCAAAATATGGCATCTTTGTGCATAGGTGACCAGTCAAGATGCCCAAGGAGGACTTCTTGCTTATATTTATCGAAAGAGCTCAACTTCTTGATGTTATCCTTCAGACCTACTTCCAGTTGATTTAATCCGTCCAGGAGATCCTACAAGAAACTTCAATTAGCAAATTTGATTTATTACAGGTACGGAAAGGGTGCAGGGACTAGAGGGAGAGAGTGTAGAAAGTAATAGATGTAGTTACCAATGACTAATACTTAATACTTTCCTCCAATATAAAATCATCGGAAATTTAAGACAATGATGAAATCAGTTTATCACATAATCTTTGAACCAGGTCTAGAGAGAAAAGACAAAATGTGGAGCAGACATGTAAAAACCAGTAGCAATAACTCAGTCTCAACAGTTCATGTTTAGGCTATATAGCAGAATAGACATACAATCTTATCACTCACCTCATCACTCCATGCTTGGGCTTTCAAACTCTGAACAATTTGTGGCAGTCCTAGGTCCACCATTTGAGCACCAAATGTCCCTTTGGAGAGCAAGTTCCTCAGGGTCAAAACAACAACTCTGACAACCTACAAGAAGTTACCGAGCCCATATTACTAATAGAGTATGTAAAAATGTTCCTCCGAGGTTACTACATCAACATGGACAAACTCAACAATGCCTAAAGATAATGTTTGTTCTCAAATGGCTAATTAGCATCAGTACAATAATAAATGACAAAATGAACAGGTCCCCTGACAATTGAGTATGCACAAATTACTCTTCTTATGACTATTTAAACAACCTGAAAATCCTCACCTTCTCCTTTGTGGAACTCCTGACAACATCTATGAGTTGGGGAAGGGTTCTGGAAGTAGCCAAGTACTCAATCGCAGGTTCATAATAGGAAAGGAGCCAGACGCATAGACATGTCTCATAAAGAAGCTGTACCATACATAGCCAATGTTTGATGACAGAATTGAAGAAAGTAATACAAGGAAGCGATTTATAAGTTCCATAACTTGAACTGCTAAGCTTGGATGAAAAGTATGACATTTTGCACCAAGTGCCCAGTTAGCATAACAACTGACAGGTATGGGAACTTGGGTGTAAACAGATGATTTATACCTTGTCCAGCTGCTAAAATGTGACAAAAACATACCTGAATAGATTGTTGGGTGGAAGCTGGAGAAATCAAGGGAACGAGCAACTTCACCCCATCAGCTTGAACAAAAGAACATCTAACCACAGGTTCCTTTAGTAAGGTCGCAAGGCAACTGATGGCACTTGGGATGCCACGACTAGGATGGGAAGGCTTCTTCAGCTGTAAAAATTACTAATACAATCAGGCTTCAAAACTAATTTAAAATAAAGTAACAAATACTAAGTGATAGGCGTGATACCATCAAGAAACTAGCTAAATTAATGGGCTCAATGCATCCATCACATCATCAAAGGAAGCAATTTCCAAGCAAGAAATCAAATCAAACCCAACATACAACATTACAGAAGAACACACCTTTTTCCAGATTTAGACATAAGGTATATATCAAAATAAAATATTAAGTTTTTGACAAACACAATAGTTGATCAATTACAACTGCATGAGCATGCTGTGCAATTGAAGATCCCAAAGTGTGTGTTACAATAGCAATATCAAAGATATAGAAGCATCTTCCGAACTGAGAAAGTTAACAGCAAGATTGACATTCTTCCTGCCAATGACCTTTTGACAAATGGCATCTAAGAGTAAGCATGTGAGGAATGTTGCTCCCACACATCAACTACTAAAGATTCAAGTTTTTAGACATCCAAAATGACAAAGGTCATCCAGTGCCATTCAATACATAAGAACCACAACTTAAGCATACCTGCGCACAAAGCCACTCGACCAAACCCTTCAACACATCATCGACAGTAGTGATTTTACTCTTTGAATTTGAGGCTTCTCCATTTGCAAGAGTTCCTTGGGGTTTTGGCCTGGCACTATATTATCATAGATCCATATCATGTTCAAAACACCATTCAACAAACTTGTAAAGATGAGTATAACCGTATCAAGTTTGAAATACCTGGCTATCAAAGCAAGGATCTTACAGCTCTTCTCTTGTATGAACCAGTTCCCCTTCCAAAGCCATCTGAAAGGATACTCAATGCTATGTCACATGGGAATACCAAATACTAATCCAATGGGTGAATTTTTCAAATCTGCGCTGACCTCAAGAAAGGCTCATAAACATCTTTATCGACAAGAGAAGTATAATGGAATAATTTTGCTCTTTTGGGATTGTCTGAAAAATTAAAACAAATAACGTGTTACTACTAGCTTCCGAGATCATACGATTGTGAACATGTTATCTGAGTTTGCAGTTACTTGTAAGCATTTCATCAACTAATGCAAGGACGTATTCGACTGTTTCTTCCTTGAAAATATCACGGAGAATTCCAACAAAGACTTGAACATAAGAAGGACCATCCTATGACAAACAAAGAAAAGAAAAGCACCATATCTGATTAGCCCCCGATCTAGAGTGAGTGAGATTGAATGAAATAAAGAATGAGAATTGAGAATGAAGAATACATCATCGAGCAACTGTGATCTGTAAGTCTCGGATCTTTTATCGTAACGCCTTAAGAGCTGAAGACAGGTTCCAGTGATGAGCTTAGTCGTCATGTATTGCTCCCATGGGATGTCTCTTTTCAAAACCTTTACAATCCGAAAGTAAGCAAACATCAAGCAATCAAATTAATCAAAAGCTGAAGCAGAAGACGAAGAAGAAGAAAGCAAGAAGCAATTCAACACCCCTACCTGTTCAGTGGTGAGCTCAGCATGGTCCATTGCTGCTGCTGCTGCTGCTGTTCGAATACACAAATCGATCAGATCACACATAGAAAAATGAATGCAGATCAATTATGCTATACACAATTGTGAATACAAATACAAACTCGGGATCGAACCTACCTCTGGCTCTCTAGCTCTAGCTCTGGCTCTGTCTCTGTCTCTGTGTGAGTAATAATCTAATCTGTGCGGATTCGTCAGGAATCGGGAAGGAAGGAGACGAATGAATGAGAGAAGGACAACCGGAATTATGTTAAGAATTAATTATACATAAGGTCATTTACATAAGATTACTTATGTTCAAATATGGTATTTTTAACTCAAATATGGTCACCTGATTTAACAAAAAATCCTTATATTCAATTTATTTACGTTTAATACTATCTATATGAACCTACTCTCTCTCTCTCTCTGATTTCAGACCAAAATCGAATCAATTTCCTCGATTCGAACCTGCAACCAAACATCTCCATACATATACAACATCTAGACAAGAGGAATTGAAATATACCAATTTCGTGACTGGAGGAGCAGCGACGACGATGGAAACCAGCCCCAAAACCCTACAATTTCTCTGGTTTGAATCTCTCTCCTTAAGCCTCCATTGCCGAAATCAATTCTAGAATTAGGTAGATGAGGTCAAGCCACGTCAAACTTGACAGTTTTGAGTTCGAGACTGACCGAACGGCGTGACGCCGCCGGTGACCACCACACCAGCTCGTCACTCTCTCTCTCTCTCTCTCTCTCTCTCTCTCTCTCTCTCTCTCTCTCTCTCTCTCTCTCTCTCTCTCTCTCTCTCTCTCTCTCTCTCTCTCTCTCTCTCTCTCTCTCTCTCTCTCTCTCTCTCTCTCCCTCTCCCTCTCCCTCTCCCTCTCCCTCTCCCTCTCCCTCTCCCTCTCCCCCTCCTTCTCTCTGAGCGTTGGAGATCTATTTGTATGCAGAAGTATGCTTTGGTTGTTAAACAGATTGTTGTGTTTTGGTTGTTACGTACGTAGTAGTGTCTATAATAATCTGTGGTAGTACATATGTTACTCTGTAGTAGTATGTACAGACTGTAGTGTGCTTTGGTTGTTAGGCAGATTGTTGTGTTTTGGTTGTTACGTACGTAGTAGTGTCTATAATAATCTGTGGTAGTACATATGTTACTCTGTAGTAGTATGTACAGACTGTAGTGTGCTTTGGTTGTTAGGCAGATTGTTGTGTTTTGGTTGTTACGTACGTAGTAGTGTCTATAATAATCTGTGGTAGTACATATGTTACTCTGTAGTAGTATGTACAGACTGTAGTGTGCTCTGTAGTAGTTTGCAATATTGTATGTCAGTAGTATGTAGTCCGCTCTGTAGTAGTACTGTCCTGAGTAGTTTGTTGTTTGCTCTGAACTAATTTGTACTTCTGTCTGTGAGTAGTGTGTAGACTTGTTGTGTGTAGTGTGTAGTGCTGTCCTGAGTAGTTTGTTGTTTGCTCTGAACTAGTTTGTACTGTTGTCCTGAGTAGTGTGCACTGCTGTCTGTGAGTAGTGTGTAGACCTGTTGTGTGTAGTGTGTAGTGTTGTCCTAAGTAGTTTGTTGTTTGCTCTGAACTAGTTTGTACTGTTGTCCTGAGTAGTGTGCACTGCTGTCTGTGAGTAGTGTGTAGACCTGTTGTGTGTAGTGTGTAGTGCTGTCTGTGAGTAGTGTGTACTGCTGTCTGTGAGTAGTATATAGAATTTATGTAAGTGGTATGTAGTGTTTTGATGGTCTGTCTTATTGTTTTGCAGAAATTGCACAAATGGAGGACCCTAAAAAACCCAAGGTCCAAATAAGATCGTCATTGAGAGGCTTCTGCAATATCATGGGTGAACTTCATAAAAAATTGCCTCCAAAAATAGTGAAGACATTGCAAAAAACACCATTTGGCAGTTTCATGAAAAGCAATACAACAATTTGTTAAAAGTACTACTGTAGTTTTTAGAAAATACTACTTTAGTTGTTGGATATTACTACTCTACTGGGACTTATGCATTTTAACTAAAACTTTGTTGAAAATACTACTGTAGTTTTCAGAAAGTACTACTCTAGTTGTTGGATAATACTACTCTACTGGGACTTTATGCATTCTAACTAAAACTTTGTTGAAAATACTACTGTAGTTTTCAGAAAGTACTACTCTAGTTATTGGATAATACTACTTTACTGGATCTTTATGCATAAAAAACATGGATAAAAAAAGTGGTCTTAATTAGGATAAAAAAAATATAAAATGATCTGAAAAGTTGATATAGAGGCAAAATTTGAAAGACAGAAAATATGGATAAAAAATGACCTTAATTAAGATAAAAATATAAATGATCTTCAAATTAAATATAAAAGGACAAAATTGGAAAGACAGAAAATATGAATTAAAGAAAGTGACCTTAATTAGGATAAAAAGTTTAAATAATCTTATGCGTAAAGTAGGGTCTCTAAATGACCTTATATGTAATTATCTATTATGTTAAACCAATCTTGCCACGTGGACCATCCGTTTGTGGGCTTGGGTTGGGCTTCATTAGGCCCAGACAAAGAGAGAGAGAGTACTAAGAATAGTGTGATGGATGGATAACAAAAACCCACGTAGGCCGCCGCCAATTCAGTAAAAGTAAAACCTCCCAGGTGGGTGCGGGGTGACTGGAATTGAATTTAGATAGATAGAGAAGAAGAAGAAGAAGAAGATAGAGGAGAGGAGAGGAGAGGAGAAAATGTCTGTTTTGTTTTCCTTTAATCATTGTTGTACAATAATCGGTAGCAGCAGGTCCGCTCCACCATTGACGTCGTCGTCGTCTTGTTTTTCTCTGCGGTCGTCGTCGTCGTCTTTGAATTTATGTCCATCGACTGCTGCTGCTGCTGCTTATCTGCATCACAGAACCAGAAAGAGGTCCAAGATTATTGCTTCCATGACTACTACTAGTGGTGCTGCTTATACTGATGATGATGACGACGACGACATTGAAGAAGATGAAGAATTAGATGCCGAGTATGGCTTGCCTGAGAGATGGGATGTTTTGGGTCTTGGACAAGCAATGGTAAATAACTACTCATTCTCTTTGCTTTTATCTTTTACTCATTTCTTTTGCTTCTTCTTTTATGTCTCCTGTTACATAATAGAATCAATATATGTTTTTTACCTTTCCTAATGGAACCAAGCAACGTGAGTTTACTTGAATTAGCTCAACTTTACTTTGATACGTAGTTACAACAAAAGATCATAGGTTTGGTAATAGGTTGGTTCCTAATTGTTTCCTAGGTGGACTTTTCGGGTATGGTTGATGATGAGTTTCTTGAGAATCTGGGATTAGAAAAGGGAACAAGGAAACTTGTGAATCACGAAGAGAGAGGTCGAGTTTTGAGAGCTATGGATGGTTGTACCTATAAGGCTGCTGCTGGTGGCTCCCTTTCCAACACCCTTGTCGCATTGGCCAGGCTGGGGAGTACATCTATTGGAGGCTCTCCCTTAAGTGTTGCTATGGCCGGTAGTGTAGGAAGTGATCCTTTGGGTGGCTTCTACAGGTCAGCCTCTTATAATATAATTTTCTGCTCATACAATCTTCAATTCCGTGTGATGGCGATTACTGAAAATGGTGATATTGGTTCACATGGTTAATAGTTTGAACCCTTTGATTTTATTTATATGATCTCACAAAATTCGTTCACAATGTATGTCGTAGAGCCAAGTTACGACGTGCAAATTTGCATTTTCTTTCTGCACCTATCAAGGACGGGACAACAGGGACAGTAATAGTTCTCACATCATCAGATGCTCACCGTACAATGCTGGCATATCAGGTCAAATATGTCTTACATTCTTTAAGATATTCTTAACACTAAAAGTTTGTGATGTGATTCTATTTTGCTATTGTTTTTGTTTATGAGAGAAATCAGATGAGGCCTAATCTCTCGTTCTTAATGGTGTCAGGGAACATCTTCAACTGTTAATTATGATTCATGCTTGGCTAGTGCAGTTTGCACTACAAAAATTCTTGTAGTTGAGGGGTATTTGTTTGAACTTCCTGATACAATCAAAACAATTACAAGGGCCTGTGAAGAAGCACGCAGGAATGGAGCACTGGTCGCAGTTACAGCATCAGACGTTTCGTGCATTGAGAGACACTATGACGATTTCTGGTATAATTATTTGGTTTACTGTATTATTATTATTATTATTATTTTCATTTTCATTTTCATTTCGCGCAGATGACATTTGAGTACTCGACAATTCAATCATGCCCATTTTTTTCTCACAGTATTGTTAATTCTCCAACTTTACTTTCCTAGCTACATTTACCTACAGTTTTGTAATTAGTTATAAACTTGGAATTTTGTGTTTGTCAGGGAAATTGTTGGGAACTATGCAGACATTGTATTTGCAAACAGTGATGAAGCAAGAGCTTTCTGTCATTTTTCCTCTGAGGAGAGCCCCATTTCGGCTACAAGATATCTAAGCCATTTTGTTCCATTCGCGTCAGTTACTGATGGACCAAGAGGCTCTTATATTGGTGTAAAAGGAGAAGCTGTATATATCCCTCCTTCACCATGTGTAGCAGTGGATACTTGTGGTGCTGGGGATGCATATGCATCGGGAATTTTGTTTGGTATTTTGCGTGGAGTGTCAGATTTAAAAGGAATAGGTACATTAGCCGCTAGGGTTGCATCCACGGTTGTTGGACAGCAGGGCACTCGGCTTAGGATTCAAGATGCAGTAGAGTTGGCAGAATCATTCACATTCAATCTTGATAGTTCCACTGTTAGGTCAGATATGGGGTCAGATCATATATCCAGCTTTTAAATTAGTTCCTAACATTCTTTTATTGGATATATCCTTTGTTCATAACTCTGTAGTCTGTACTTGGTACAATATACATTTTGATATGTTTACTACAAATATATGAAAATGGTGTCATGACTGACATTACATGCAAATTAATTAATATGAATGATGGAGATGGAGAGAAATGCATTAAATTAGGGTGATGGGCGATTGAGATTTGAAGTAAGTGGTACGCTCTGATCAACCACCCAAACTTTGTAGGCAATTATTCCATGCATGATAAACATTTCTATGCAACCACTCGCATCCTTGTGAAGCGTCTAGTTTCCTACGACGTCACCACCGCTAGTGGTAGTGGTAGTGAAGAGAAGGACGTATTCTCATTGTTTGAAGTTCCCAACGTCGATGATGATGATGATGGAAATTCTTGTCGCCTTGGAATTCTTCTTCACTTTGTATTATAGGCCATTGTAATGGGATCATTTGTTTAGCCGCTATGGCTATGTCTATGCAGTCATACATGGTGCTTCTATGGAACCCGACAATTAGGGAGCTTAAGGTTGTTCCTTCCAACAATAGCAATGATAGTTTGAGTGACGATCAAGATAATTGGAACCATTCTTGGTTCTGTTTTCGAATGGTATGTTGAGGGATATAATTGGTTTTGGACATTATCCCAACTCTAACCACTACAAAGTCGTTAAAATCAATATTAACTATGATCTTGATAAGTATTTGTCATCATCCATGACAGATGTTTATCATCCACCAAAAGTAGCAGTTTACACCACCTTAGGCTTAGGTTCATATTCTTGGAGAGTCGTCGACTCAGAGCAAAGATGTCTTAATTATTCTTTAGAGACAGAGACTAGTCTTCTTTTGCCTGACAAGTTCCAGTTATATTTCAAGGGAATGTGCTTTAGGATGGGACTAGAAAAACATAAGGAAACTAATTGTTACTATACACTTGAGAAGGATTTCATGAGGAAAATTATAATTTTATTTCATATGAGTGATGAGGTATTTCATGGCATTGCGTTGTCAGATAATTCATTTGTTCTCGACGTCTATGATGAGAGTCTTCTCGTGTGGAATGAATCTGTTGCTCTTTTCAGATTACAACCTCGATATCAACCTCCTTTGGGTCATGATATGTGTGGTATATGAGAGATGGATGAAGCTGGTTTGAGTAAGGGTGTTTGGACAAAGCATGTAACAATTAATCTCAACGAGAAACCAGTGTCATTTTTGAAGCCACTGGCCATTTTAAAGAGTGGTGAGATTCTTATGACGGATGAAAACGGATATTCACTCTACTATAAACAGATATTTACCAAAATTCCAACAACAAAAATTAAATAACCATTGTCCAGAAGAGAACACAATTGCACTAAAAGGACCCGATACTAGATTAACTAGTAATCAAGCCCTAACGAATGACTATAATCTACGAATTTCTGTGAAAATTTTAAAATAACTTCCCTTATAAAAGTGGCACCTATAAACCTGCAAGGAAAACTGACACTCAGCAGATAAACCCACAAACAATACCGTGGAATGCCAATGTCCAACCGGATTTCTCAACATAAGACTGGAATTAAAACTGATACATTATTCAGAATTTGAAAACATAACTCCAGTAAATACACTAATTCATAAACAAAGAAACTCAATTTGACAACTATAGGAGTGACAACCTATTCACAAGATGTGACGACCCGGACCAGAATCAGAAGTATAATCAGCTTGATACGTGAGTTACTGCGTAGTCGCAGCTGTTCGACAGTTATTCGAATCGCCGAACTTGTTAACGACTAAATTATTGGCCGAGAATTGGAGCTGAGTCTCTTCTCGAGAGTCGTTGTATGTGTGATTACGAGTTCGTGGGCGGTTCCGGATCGTTATTTAGACGACCGAGGAATTAGTTATGGATATTTGAAGTTTCGACGGAAACGGATTAATATGGCGAGCTACTTAGCGACTAAATTACCGGTCGAGAATTTGGTTTCGGCTTCTTCACAGAAGTTGTTTAGAATTTAATTTCGAGCTCGTGGGAACTTTCGGAGCATGATTTTGAGTTACGAAGATTTAGTTGTAATTATTTCCGATTGTGGATTGTTTAGTCGATTTAATATATGTTGGTTCGAAGGGTTGACTTTTTATCCGTTTGGCCGATGTGTTTGACTTTTTTTTTGGACTTTCGACAAGTTGCATGTCATTTGACTCGAAATCGCGCCCTGATCGCAGTGGGGAGGTTCGTTTTTCGAGTTGAGCGTCCGAATGTAAAGCGAGGTATTGAGGTGTTATATATGGATTTTCGACGATTCGTCGACTTTGGATTACGTGTTTCCGAGAACGGTGGTTTCTCGTGATTTGGTTTGTATTGTCGAATTATGTTTGTGAGAATTGGACTTTGTGAATATTCAGGGGTTCGTGATCGTTCGTTTGGCGATGGACTTTCCGCCGGATCACGGGTTAACGCGTATCGCGTTACGCCAGTCTGTGAGTGGACAATTTATTTTCACGGATTGATTGCGAGTCTTTTATATACGTTTTACGAACTTGAGCATGCAGCATGATTATGGTTTTACGAGCATGAGATTTCATATGAAATTATGTTTATTATGAGCATGTGTTTTACGATCATACGGTTATATTTATACGGATATACCTATACGACTATACATACACTTATATGTTGTTTCATGCATTTGCATCGAACTGTTTATGATTTGATTTACACAGAGTACAGTCTCAGTTACGTTGTTGTATCGATACACTTGCCTCTCGGCTGATCCCCGATGGTAGGCCACCAGGCGGGGCAGTACCCCGACCTGACCGGCGAGGGGCAGTACCCCGGAACCGAGGCCTTTCTGGCTATGAATCACGTGGTAGTCAGGGACTCCGTGATTCCGACTGTACTAGCACGGACGTGTCCATGAGTGACCCCGTGAGACTTTCTATGCATGCTCTGTTTACGAGTTGGAGTCAGCGTCTCCTCGTAAACTATTTGATTTGATTTATTTATATTTCGACTCGCATATGTTTTTATAACATATATTACTCGGTGAAAGACATTTATTTTCGTCCACTCACTCTAACAGTTTTCATGTCTTTCCCCTGGGTTTTTCGGTTTCCGTGCCCAGTTTGCAGTTCAGGCTCTGGTGTCGCACGTAGAGGTCGGAGGCATAGTGCTCGAGCAATCTTATTTCATCCAGTAGGTTTATTGTTCTACCTACTGTGGTATGCGTATATAATTATGTATTAGATGTCGCTCTGAGCTTTCTGTGGTATATGTTAAACGATTTTATACCGGATTTCAGTAAAGTATATATATATATTTATTGTTTTACTTTACTGTTGATATATTGAGAAATCCGGATGAGATTGGTGCCCACGGTTTGCTTTTTGTGGCATAGGATGAAGTGTATTTTCCGCGTGCAGGTAATGGTAATTCCACGCTAGTAACGAAACTCTGCCCAAATTTCGAAAAGTTTTTGTTGGTTCGTGATTTCGAAGGGGTTTGATTCCGATTTAGGAAGCTAAATCGGGGTTGGGTCCTTTCACAAGAGTCTCACAAAGAAGATACTACAGAACTAGTATCCAAGGTGACTTCAATAACACAAGAGACATACTGACAGTAAACTGGAACCTACTGCTGAAGGAATTGACTGATAGACTCGCCGCCCTCGACGACATCCAGCACCCTCGTGATACACACTGCAATTTGGGCAAGTAAAACCAAAAAGCTCAGGAAAAAGGCACATAAAATCATAAAAACTGTTAGAGTGAGTGGACGAAAATAATCCTTCACTTTTTAACTGAAACCGTAAATAATAGGCCTTTCACAATATAATGTGCATAAAAATAATGCAAGTATGAAAATAAACATGATGCGAGTTTAAAACTGTGGGGTCCCTCTCAGACACATCTACAACAGTACAGTCTAAATTACGAGATCCTAGACTCCCCCCCCCCCCCCCCGAGTATCTCGGGGATCAGCCAAGCATGCCAATGCATCTATGCCATTAGTATCGCTAAGACTGTACTCTATGTAAAACAAATCATATTTGTTTCCATGCACATGCATAATCGTAAATGCATACTCGTACGGTATATAATCATAAAATGCATAATCGTAAATGAATAATCACAAATGCATACTTGTACGTGCATAATCATAAAATGCATAATCACAAATGCATAATCGTAAAATGCATAAATCAAGACTCGTAGTTCAACGGTGAAAATAAAATGTCCACTCACAGGTTGCCGAGATAAACATAAAGTTGAAACCCTGTCGATCGGAAAAATTATTCATCTGATACGCCCGCTAACTCATGATCCTGAAACCACGATTAAAAATAATATCTGATCATTGGAGTTCATACTGAATAGCAAAAATCATAATCTGATGAGTAATAACATCGAGAATTTCGTATATTCGAACAATGTGTTTTCCTGTTTAATTACTGACTCAACCAAATACTGAATTCAATTCCCTGTAATCCCTCACTTTTAAGAATCGCAAACAAATCTTGAATATCAAACGACTCGTAAATAAACGGATAATCAAAGCGTCCTTTAATTTTGTCGTGAATTAAACTGATAATTATCCGATTAAATACTCGCCCAAATTTAACAAACTCAAATTCGAATATAAACCTTACCATTGCGTTCGGCACGTGAAAACAAGCGAAACCACATAAAACTTGTCAAAAATTCTACCTTGCCAGAGATCCGCCGCGTACGGCGAAGCATGGGGCAGCCGCTGCCGCCAGAATTCCACCAACCTAGAAATCTTCGACCTATACATAAGTTTGAAGATCTCAACATTTCCAACAACTTTGTAGATCAATGCTAAGGCCAATTTTAACCAGAAAATGTCCAAAACTCACCATGAAATTCAAAAACCTCGCCGGAATCATTTCCTCCGATCGACCACCACCGGCCACGGCAAGACCCAAGACCACTTGGGATAGACTCACCATCCCAAGGGCTTCAAAACCCCTATGGTGTCAATCCACAACGCCTTCGGTATCGCCGCCACCATCTCCGCCGATTTACCACTGCCGCCGCCTGATTTCTTCGCATCGGTTCTTCCTCCTCCGGCCACCAATGAGGACGATTCACCTATCAACTTAAAGAGGAGATCAAGACCAACAACTTTCATGAAGGAATCATGACCAAAGGAAGCCGGAAAATAGCTCACCGCCGGCGAGAAGTTTGGTGGCCAAAATGGGTTGACTTGACCCATGGGTCAACCCAAAAATTCCAAAATAGAAAGTTTCCTAAATTGTCTCGTATTTATATCGTATACATACTCGTACACATACAGCCCAAATCAACGACTAAGGTTCAATCTGATCCAAATCGGACTGTCACGATTAAATCAACAATAAAAATAGCACTTTTATTTATATTCACCAACCGACTTCAAAACTCGATAAAACATTGCTCGCATATCCGAAAAATTCTCCGAAAATTCTCACGATCTCGAAATTAAGTACTCTACAATTCTGGTAAAGGAAGTCAACATAAATTCTCGCCTGGTGAAAAAGTCGTTAACAAACCCAATTATGCGACTAATTTGCGATAACTCAATTTCGTGCTGATTAATGCGTAGATTTTGATTCGGGTTGTCACATGCACACTTAGGAAGAACAGTATACGCTGCATACGATGGGGACAATGAATCTCACAGGAATTCAACAGATCTCTACCTTGAAAATGTCAGAATACTTGTGGCATAAGATGTCCCGAACAGACTCATGCATATGTAACAACTCTTTCATCACAGTGAGCGTCTATTCTATGCTGATAACCAAAATAGGCCAAAAATCAGTTAGTTTTTAAAAGAAGATTCAACTCATATCACACCAACATCGTTTGATAAAGTACAAAGATCGACCTCAAATTACAATGACCACACAGACTGCTAAAACTATAATAATATTATAATCATAAGCATATCCATAAAAGTAAAGGCAATCACCATCCATGCCAAAAGATTGTAACTATTTCAGAGCACAATATATAAAGAACATTAATAGCATCATAGCTGACCTGATAATTGATGACAATGTGAAACAAAATACAACACTCAAATAAGCAACACCAGCACCAAACACCGAAAAATAACTTGCATACAACTCAACCCTGCACAAAACATAAAGAAAATTAAAAAAATAATCCAAATTGAAATACTATCACATAGTGTAAAAACCAAAATAAACAATTGAATCATAAATAAGCATACATATTCTGCTACAATATAATCAAACAGACATAAAACTATACAGAACTCAGCAATCACTCCTTCGATGGATAACAAAAGCAAAGGAAAGAAAAAAATAAGAGAGCCACATATGATGATCAATCCAATCACGAAACACCACATTAGAACCTGACTTAAAGGGCAAGAGCAACTTTAAGGATAACAACCATGATCAGCAGGTCATTAGTAGGCCACTGAAAAGCATGAAAACTCTTCTAAATGAATCAAATTTCACAATGACATTGATCAACCGACCTACATTGGACAATTTTGTAGAACTCATGAAGAGCCAAACAACAATCACCAAAACCAACACCAATCTTTCATTCAATCACCTAGCCAGAACTCCAACACCAAGCCCTTACCTCCTATCAATACCATAAAACATAAAATCCAACAATTAAAAACCAAAGTGACAAACCCCAACAAATTCCTCAATAATGGACTACCATAAAACCTATTAAACAAATGTAGAGGTGGGCGCCAAAAATATGAATTTAAACAAAGCAACTGAAATAAAGCAATAAGACATCCAAAAATCATAAATCAACATAGAAAACATGGTCTTTACCAACTTAGCCAAAAGGAAAATATGAACACGAAAGAAATAAACAACCCAAACACACCAAGCTCCTATATTTAAACTGACTAAATATGCAAATCAATCTAAAAATAACTGAAATTAAGAGAGAGAAACTGAAATCTTCATTGCAAATAATAAAAAACATGCAGGAAAAAAAGGAGATGAAGACCGAAAAGTAGCAGTAACTCACAATCTCAAGCCTGGTTTCCACAGCAGATTCTGGGTACATTGCAATTATGCCTCATGTAAACAATACAGCTCCAACCACACAAAACTTGGCCTCATCCAACCTCCAAATTGGAATACACAAAATTCTCTACATTAAAACATTGAACTGAAAATTAACAACCCAAATAAAAAAAATAGTTCATTTAAAAACACATTTGAAGTCAAATTACTCCTTTCTGGGTAAACTGTGACCGAAGGCTAGGAAAGACCAATAGCAGAGAGAAAGAGAGAGGTAGCCCAACAACTACGATCCGATCAACCGATCTGCGTGTAGTCTGGAAACCACAGACGAAGCCTAGATGCGTTTGCAGATTCCAAAATTGAATTCGAGAATGATAGAGAGAGTGCAAATATAGATCAAGCCAGCAATAAACCCAAATCAAACAAATAATGATTAGGAGAGACAGAGATTTACTCAACTCAATTCTTAGCCTGGAGTCAGATTAACCGAGACCAAATCGGAGAATGGAAGCGACACTGCAAATATAGATCCAGTGAGTGATGAACCCAAATCGAACAAAAAATTGATTAGAGGAGAGGCAAATTTACTCTATACTCAGTCTGATCGATTGAGGTTGATTGAGATAGAACAGCTACAGTCAGAACCCAGGTCGGAGTCCGATCGATTGAGGTTGATTGAGAGAGAACAACTACAGTCAGATTCGGGGAGATGGATTGACTTACAAAAGACCCATATGAGAGAGAGAGAGAGAGAGAGAGAGAGAGAGAGAGAGAGAGAGAGAGAGAGAGAGAGACTAATAATAGGGAGAGGAAGAACGACGCACGCACTGCACAATCGACTTTTGCCAAAATGACCATAAGAGCATTATGCAATAGTAGAATGAATAGGAGTGACTACGAGCAGTTGGAACCGACGCCATAGTGTGTGTGTGTATATATATAGCAGCTAGCGAATTAAAATGGCAGAGTGGTTTTATGTGGTGGAGTCAATTCTATCGATTTTGCCTCTCAAGTCTCTGAAGCGATTCAAATGCGTCTCGAAACAGTGGTACACTCTGATCAACCACCCCAATTTCGTAACCAATTATTCCATGCAGGATACTACCACACGTCCTTGTGAAGCATCTTGTTTCCAAAGACGTCACCACCGCTGGTGGTAGTGGTGGTGAAGAGAAAGAGGTATTCTCAATGTTTGAAGTTCACAACATCGATGATGATGATGATGATGATGTTGATGATGTTACTTTCGATTGTGAGGACGTCATTGCTCCCTCCACCACTTCGTCACCTTGGAATTCTTCTTCACTTTGCATTATAGGCCATTGTAATGGGATCATTTGTCTAGCCGCTATGGCTATATCTATGCAATCGTACGTGGTGCTTCTATGGAACCCGACAATTAGGGAGCTCAAGGTTGTTCCTTCCAACAATGACAATGGCAATTTGAGTGACGATCCAGATAATTGGAACCATTCTTGGTTATGCTTTAGGAATGGTATGTTGAGGGATGTAATTGGTTTTGGACATTGTCCTAAGTCTAACAAAATCAACATTAACTATTATGTGATGAGTTTTTGCCATCATACCACAGTACGTTTATCATCCTCCAAAAGCAGCAATTTACACCACTTTAGGCTCAGTTTCAGGTTCAGGATCTTGGAGAGTCGTCGACCCAAAGCAAAGATGTCTTAATTATTCTTTAGAGACAGAGACTAGTCTTCTTTTGTCCGACAAGTTCCAATTGTATTTCAAGGGAATGTGCTTTTGGATGGGAGTGGAATTACACAAGGAAATTATAAGTTTCCATACGCTTGAGAAGGATTTTGCTAGGAAAATTATCGTTTTGTTTCATATGGGTGATGAGGTATTTCATGGCATTGCGTTGCCGGATAATTCATTTTTTCTTGGTGTCTATGATGAGAGTCTTCTAGTGTGGAATGAATATGTTGCTCTTTTCAGATTACAACCTCTATATCGACCTCCTTGGGCTATAGATATGTATGGTATATGGGTGATGGATGAAGCTGGTTTGAGTAAGGGTGTTTGGACAAAACATGTAAGAATTGATCTCAACGAGAAGCCAGTGCCATTTTTGAAATATGATGAAATTTTTGTGAAGCCATTGGCCATTTTAAAGAGTGGTGAGATTCTTATGACGGATGAAAACGGATGTTTATTCTACTATAACCTCGCTACTGAAAAAGTCAAGTATCTTTCGGAGGATCAAAGAATCTCAAGTGATTCTGCAAGTGTTGTCTATTTACAAAGTATAGTCTTTCTCTCGGGAAGTAACAGCCATCGATTCGAGACTGAAGATAACTCTAAGCATGTAAAACTTCTTACTCGATCTCTTTTCTATGTGTTAATTGATAGAGATCAATACAGGCCCTAATATAATTCATGTTATGTATGTTATATATATATACATGTAGGAGTTATTGTTCAAGTATTCTCCAATGCCAGATACAAACATATATTCGTACTCAGTTTGGGCCTTCCCATCAGATGATATGTCTGTAAAGATTAAGAGGATAATGGACGACCTCCATTCAGAGTTTCCAGGCTCAGAGATGATGGAACCACATATCTCTATTGTAGGATGCATTTATATGACTCATGACCAAGTGTTGAGCAAGTTTAAATCTTTGTCGTCTTTTGTCATGTATTCGTTCACAGCTAAGGTTAATGAGGTGGTCACCTGAAATTTCTATTATCAATGTGTTTCCCTCCTCATAGATTCACAATATAATGAGGTACCGCTTTCGTCATTTTACTTAATTTTTTGTATTTCCATTAGTTTTGTTGAAATATATTTCATTATGTATATAGCTCAAAAAATGATCTAAGAAGCAATAAATAGAGAAATGTTATGTACCATCGCACTTAATCTCATAACTCTGATGTACCAACCTATGTAGTTGGTAAAATTTCATCAGGCCAATAAACACCAACTTCTTTTACTTAGTGGTTAGTTAGTCTATACACCTATAAGTAAAACTTACCCATTAGCTAACTAATGTTGTCATCGTTACAACAAAGAAAATAAACAATTAATGTCAATCTAAATCAATAATAACAATTGTTTCTGCAAATCTAATATGGTTTACAACTTTCCATTTGTAAAGCGCCCACGGTACTTGAGAGTTGAGCCTACTTAGTGAGTCTATGACTAGATCATAATACTTATTTCTTTTTCAGCTATATGATACACTAAGTGGCTGGCCGCCCCGTTGGGGCAGTGTTATCATAACTATTTTATTAGGCAAATTAGGAAGTATTGAAATGTAAACAATATATGAGATGAAAGTTCTTAGATTGTGTCTAGAACTCTCATAAACGTAATATGAAAAGTTCGTACTCAATACATTATGAATAAGAAACTAAATTTTTTTATCTATAAACTATAATATGAAAAGTTTGTACTAAAAAGAATATGAATAAAAAATAATTTTATCTAATCTATAATTCAATTTGAGTTCTTTACATACACCGAGTCTTTAGTCATTGAGTAAGAACATCGGCTTTCCCTTTGGCCAACCCGCTGTCTTCTTTGGTTGTGATGCAGCATGGGCCTCTTGTTCGTATTTTCTGTAAACATCAACATGACATGTTCATCAAATACTCGAGATCAAACCAACATCTAAGCATACAATGCTGTCAATGGACAAAAATAATAATTATTTTAAAATAAGACGAACCTTTTTCGTCTGATCCTCTTGGATTCTTTGGATCTGGGTCAGAATTGATATTAACCTCTTGGATAACTATTCCGAATGCCACTTTTGCTACATTGTAATGGACATTATGAACATTTCCACCATTCCTATGCCCTTACCCTTTGCAGGGCCCAGCCATGTGCTATTAAGCTCCCTGATCTCGGGCTGAACACTTTCCAACAGTGGTGAAGGCGGTGGTGGGGTAAACGGTGATGGAGGCAGGGCAGGAGTATGTGGTGATGCAGAGCGTGGCGGTCCATCTAAAATGATGACATCCGTTGGAATTAGTTCTAGTATTTCATTTTCAAGGATCACATAGTTGGTGTTCTGTTCCAACAATGCACCTAAACATGAAACTATAATTAATACGTATATTAGCAGAAAAATACAAAGTAGAACACTGCATCCAAAAGAGCACTAACTGTTTGAAATCAATAAAAAGGACAGAAATCGAAAGACTTGTATCTTAGGGAAGTTGCGAATTGATCACCAGATTCAAAGAGAGAGCATGGGCAAAGAAGTGATCGCGGGAAGGGAGGTTGTGGAGGGAAATTGAAGCGTCGGAAGCCGAAACTACATTATAAAAATTTCATTGTAGAAGAGAGATCAGAGATATGAGAGATTCAAAATGAAAAACTGAGAAATTAATAAGAGAGATAGAGATATTTACTTTGATTATTACCTTACTCCAATTGGGTTGGGTGAGAGAGGCCCATCGATGATGATGTCGATGGACCGGCAGCGTCGGAGATCAGAGATGAAGAAGTAATCCCTCCTCCATAGGTCGATCATTGTTAGAAACAATGAACCCAGTTAGATCCAAATAAATTTAGAGAGAAAAAATAAACTCAACAAAATTTAGAGAGAAAAAGGAAAACCGATTGAAAACCCTGACCTTGGAAATCCGAGCTTTAATGGTTATGAGACTGTAAGCTTTGAATGATCAGAAGATAGCCATAGCCAAAACTACTAATGCACCATAGCCAGATTAGAATTGGAGCAAGTATGTTTTATTTTCCAAACATATTGGTGTTGTCGCCGGCAACATGCTTGGCAGATGAGTGAGAGGAAAAAAAATCTAAAGAACCAATGGAATACATATGAGAGATGAAAGAAATTGTGTATGTGTATATGTATGTATAGAGAAATTAGTGCTACAAAGTTAGAGAAAAATATGAAACCATATATATCCACAGCAATTGCAGTAGTGTTAAAATGTGTATATTGTAATAAAAAATACAAAGTGTTATATATCTTGCAACACATCCTTATACACAATATTTTTTGTACAATTATTAGGGATGCCGTCACCATTATTTATAAAAAATTTAAGGCCTTTCTTTGACGTAACTCTAGATAGCGCTACATATAATTGTCCGTGAGTAAAAACTGGTTCTGACAAATATATTCCTATTTGGTTTAATGACTGCCCTTGACTCTTGTTTATCGTCATTGCGTAACATGGTCTGACAGGAAACTGACGTCTTTTAAACGTAAATGGTCATTTAGTTTCCGTGGCATATAATATTATCCTTAGAATATGAACTTTTTCTCCCATGTTGTTTCCTGTAAGTATTTTTGCCTCAATTGGTCTTTCAAACAGCTTTGTCACAATCAACCTTGTACCGTTACACAAACCACGTATCTGATCTAAATTTCTTAATAACATAATAGGCATGCCAATTTTCAATATAAGTTCATGTGTTGGCAATCCGCTGAATTCAAGTTTATTCAAAAATTCCATGGGATATAAAAGATTGATATTATCGCTATTACCTGAATTGTATGAAATTGAATCCGAACTAAAATATGATGTTTTATCGCCGGGCAATAATTTAATTGCATAATAATTTATTTTATGAACAATTATATTTTTTGGAGTCACTATAGCACATTCTCTTAAATAATTTGTATCACTATATTTGCTTAAAAAATTGGGATAGGTTGCTTGGAAAATTGATTCTATAGGATGAATAGTAGGATCAATGAGTAATTCTTCTGGTATATCAATCCATCTTACATCGGGATCAGCTGTAGGAAATTTTGATTCTAATTGACATTCTCCAATTTGTAGTATCCATTCAGCAAAATCTTTAATTTCATTTTTTTCTACATTGCTTAAACCAACTGTCGACAAAAATCTCATATTTTCAGTTAAATGAAACACTGCAATGGTAGGCCACAAATATGAATTATTAAATGATGCATGAATGACTTGTTCTTTGCTACCAACTTGTATGACTGGCAACGTCTGTCTAAAATCTCCACCGAATAGAATAGTCTTTCCTCCAAATGGTTCTTCTTTTTTTGACAAAATATCACGCAATGTTCTATCTACTGATTCAATACACCATTTATTGCACATAGGAGCTTCATCCCAAACGATTAATTCAGCCTTTTCAATTAAATTAGAAAGATTGGTTTGTTTATTTATATTACAATTTGAATATTTATCTATAATTGGTTTTATTTTAAAACGTGAATGAGCTGTTCTGCCAATCGGAAGTAATAATGAAGCAATGCCTGATGAAGCAACCGCCAAAACAATTTTGCCTTCAGATCTCAATCTAAAAATTATAGTATTCCATAAAAAAGTTTTTCCTGTGCCTCCTCTACCATGAACAAAGAATGATCTTGGGTTCTTTTGTTCGACGGCTTTGATCACCTCATCGTATATCATTTTTTGACTACTATTTAGTTTAGTGATTAGGTCGGAATGTTTTTATTTTAGCACTTCACAATCAAAATCTAATTCTTCTCTAATGAGCCTATTATCAAGTTGATTTATTTGTTGTGTCTTTGACATTGGTAATTGATGATCTTTTAAAGTACTAGACGACATGTTAAACAATTTTTCAAGTTCACATAAAACAGCATTTTTTAATTCATCATTAGGTATGGTAAGATTTGGCATATTAAAATTTAATTTCATTTTGTGTACTATATCATCAGACATGCTAATCCAATATGTATCAAGTAAAGCTCGAGGATCTGAGACATTACAAAATAAAATAATCGTAACGAATAGAAACGAATTTGAGAAGAAGTGACAGTAAAAGTAGATTCCAACAATGCTTCTATCCATTCTTTATCATCACCTAGCAATCCTAAGGCTCGACAGGCTTCTTGATACATAGAGTATATTACACCATTGACTGTTTTTATTGAATCAAAATTGGTACATCCTTTTTGAATATTTAAAAGTATTCTAAGATAATACAATTCACCTGCAATTGGTGACACATGTGCTATTCTACCGAGTACGCGATATTGTTTCCTTGGGGTCCATAATTTCTTATTATCATTCCAAACAAATTTAGTGGGAAATTGAGTATATGTTAATTTCTTTGCCTTCTTATAAGTCTTGTTTGCTTGAAACCAAGCAGTTAGCATAGTAATTTCTATATTCGGATCATTTAACACATTTTGAAGAGAATTAGTTTGATGAAAACAAATAGTTTGTTCTTTGGGCAAATGAATTTTTAAATATTGAACTGCAGGAAATCTAGAATGAATGGAAAATTCAAATAAACGCCATACGGACTCATGAGGAGTTAAATATCGACAATTGAGATAATTTTGGATCTCATCGTTTATATTGTCACGAACTAACTCGCGGGCTCTATCAGGTCCTTTATTTATATACTTGAATAGACATTTTATTAACATAGATTGAGAACACGATTCAATATTTATATGAGCATTATATCTCAACAATAAATTAGCATTGTAAGGAACAACATAATTATTACCAACATGAACTCCTTTTTTAATTACAAAACGTGATTCATCATCGCGACGTCTATACTGAGGAGCCTTAATTGCTTGAAAAATCGTGTCAGTAATAAATGGTTTTGGAAAATATTTTGTACATTGTTTATCTCGCATGCATGGAGAATTCAAATTAAGTTGACCACAAGGACCATGAATCATGAATTGACTAACTATTTCAAATAACTAAGGGTTAACATTTTTATCGGGTAATTCTGCTGATATTATGGAATCTACATCATTTGTTATATAACATTTGTATTTATGTTTAAGCCAAAATAATATATGAGCATGGGGCAACCCTCGCTTTTGGAACTCGATTGTACACACATGAGCATGAACTTCTCCAAAGGGTTTTTCAGATTTAATATAAGCAATCATATCATCTACTTTTATCTTAAAAATTCGACAAACAATATCAGGACGATCTTCTGGTTTGTACCCAGGTTTTTTTTCAAAATATCTCAAAATTTCTGGCCATTTCACATTGCATGTGAAAGTAATGAACAAATCGGGATTACCGTATTCTCTACAAATTGTCATTGCATCTTGATAATTATTTATCATATCTCTTGGACTCCCCGTGTGAGAACCAGGAAGAAAAACTTTTTTTCCGACATCAGAACCTTGGACAATTCCATTCGAAACAAATGTAGATATATTATTCCATGTTTCACATCTTAATTCTGGTTGATGATGTCTTATATAATCTAAACGATTTTCTTCGACAGTTGCATATATATCGACTAAATATTGTTGAAATAATCTTCCACCTTTTAACAAAGTACTCGATTCATTTTCTCTATCATAAATTTGGTAACACACAAATTTGTTCATTGTTAATTTTCTATCTCGATTCCCAACATTGTTTGCAATTGGTTTTAATTTCATATTAATTTTAAATCCATCCTCTCCATATGGAAAAAGAAGTGGATACTGCAATAACATTAACTTCGGATGAATTTTAGATATTCGTTTAAACAATCCTTCATTTGATTTAATAATTATATCTCTATTAGAATTAAATTCTCCTACATCTCCCACAATTAATCCACCAATTTCAGAAACAGAAGGTAATTCATATTGTTTGCTATCAGTCTTTTCACGATCAAGTATAGTCACATCTAAATTGGCTAATGATTGATTCTCAAAATCATCTCTCACAGATCGATACACTTTGGTTAATTCATTACACTTATCTAACAATTCTACCAATCCTTTTACAATATCATAATCAATCTTGGTATTTGCCTTACTTGGATCAATAGCAATTATTCGGTTTGAAATTTCATTTTGAGTATCGTATACATATAATTGAGCGTATTTAGGAGATTCTCCTTCTGGAGGTAAAACAGAACCCATCAAATGATGAACTTGTCCGCATATTTTAAAGACATAAGGAGCTCCTCCATTATTAAGGGTATAATCAATTTTAGCTCCTATAGAAGTAAAAGTAAACATGGAATTATAAACTCTAATATTATCACGAAATAATACACTTTTTCGACCATTATTTGGATTCAACAATTCATCAAGAAATATAGGAGTTTCATATGACATTGGAAGTTGGACTTGGCCTTTTTCACAACAATGAGTATATATGAATTGATTTTTTTCTTTTTTTTTCAATGCTTCAGTTGACCAAAATAGAGCAGTGCAATAACTGCATGTGTAAGTATTGTCACCAGCATCGTTATACTGCACGATGCAACCTGCAATAACAGTTATCAAAATTTATATTAGATTCTTGACAACTAATAATGAAAATGTGATGAATGATTAATAGACCAATGATTAATAATTGAAAATACTATCCCTCACCTTCATGGCTTCTATGATAGGATGCTTGCCCAAAATCAGTCCCTTGAAGACCTACATTCGATGGAGAAAATGATCAGCTCAACAGACTAATGCAAAACTCAGAAATCGATCAAGCAATAATATATGTAAAAGAATCCTAGCAATCAATACTGATGGCAGAAAATGGTTGCACGCTCACGAAGTTTCGGTTCTTAAAATAATAAACTAATATTAGAAGGATGCTGGATATACTGTTGTGGCTCTTAAAAGAAAACGATCTGACAAACTACACTTGCATGCCCGGACATATTACTAATCAAATTACTTCATATTTCAAATACAACATACTAATCAAAGTCCTCTCTTACAGCTATAATATCAATATGCATAAAAAATCCAACAATAAAACAATGTGACTTAATCCATACACTAATTGAAGTAAATGGGATGAAGTCTCATTTGCACCGAGTGACCCGGTTAAGGAATAGTGTTTCAAGTTCATCATGGAGCTACTACTACATAAGATGAACGTTGCAGAAAACAGAGAGTATAGTAGGATCAAACTCACAACCAAAAACTCTATTTTGAATATATTAGCTAGTAGAGAGGAGATTGTATAATATGGTGATTTCAACTGAGGCTGCTATCAAACTAATTTATAGAGGATGGAATGATTTAGAAAACACTGATTCACTAGATTTCTTCTATAGAACGACTAAAACGACTATTATTTTGTAGGTAGGGCAACTCCAAGTTAGCCCCAACTGGAATTCTAAAGATTTGGAACATGTAAATCTGAGAATACCCGTTCGATCAATTTTCCCCACCAGCTCATGCACACGTAACAACATCTTCATCATAGCACGAATAAATATTATATTAACAATTATAGGTACTAAAAAACCTTTTCTGAAAACAAAAAGAACTCAAAACTGGGAATAAATGCATAACACACTTGAACATTTAACTCACATACTTAAACATACAACTCTCATAATAGAAACAACATATCACTAAGAAAATGCATAACTTTTTTAATTGTTGGAAATAGTTGCAGCGATATCCATACTATCGATGATCAATGCTGAAATGATTATACTGCAGAATAAAGTAGTACATGCATAAATACATGATATAACTCTATCAACATCTTCATCTTCACTGCTGTACTCTTCCAACGTCTGTTGACACGCTGGAAAACAACAAAAACAAATGCAAGTGAATGATAGAAACGATGTGCATCATTGAATCTAATATTAATCTCATCATCATCCTTGTAGCTCATTTCAAATTACATGTCAAAATAAAAAGACAGAGACCTCAACTTAAATGACATCACACCTGTAAATCAATAAAATTCTTCATTGAAAACCAGTAAAAGAAAAAAAAACTGAAACTGAAACAAAATCGAAATGAAAACAAAAAGTGTTACACAATATGGTAATCCTATACTCGCAGTCTCAAACAAATGATTACATGTATAAACAAAGAAAATTAAATATAAGTATTTCATTTTAGATCTAAAAATCTGAACTAATTAAAAAAAAGATGATTATATACTTGTTGAGTCTCAAACAATTATATTACACGAATGAATGTATATGTAAAATGGGATCAGATCCAACATTTATATCTCACTATCAATAACTAATTTTGAGCAAAAAGAGTAAGCCCATGATTCAAATCAGAGAGAACTCCACCCATGATTAGACCATAAAAATATCAAAATATCAAAACGATCAAAGCAACAGTATGTGCCTAATCTAGAAAAACCATCAGTAGAAATATCAAATTTAAAAGGATATAGATAAAACATATTTGTGCAATACATTTTAAACCAAGAACAATTCATAGAAATATATTGTATACAAACATATAAAAAATGAAGGAAACTTTCTACCAATGCACCATACAATTAGGTTAGCTGACTGATTCTTATGTACACCATAAAGATATTCATTGGACTAAAAATAACTCCAAGATCACCTAATTTACCTTCATCGCTTGCAGACACCTGGTTCAGTGTCGTTGCTCTCTGAAAGCGGCGTCTCTTAGATGTTGAACATTGTTTCTCCGATGAACTTGCTGAAAAATAATCCAAAGTTGCTCGGGGACCATCCGCTCCAGTTACAGAGGTACAGTTTCTTTTTAGTGGCATATCTAAAAAAGCAATTTAACTAATCAAAACCAATTACTATAATGATTACAAATATCATCCACAATATATCATGTTAAACAACTTGGTTAACAAAAACACGGACCCGAGTGTCGATGAGAAACTGCAAACGACTGAGACAGATGCCAGAGAGACAACAACAGCGCAAAACAGAACACAATTTTATGCATATAACAAATAAAACCTGCATAGTTTACAGGAAAATTTCAAATAGCGACAAAATATATCAATAACCAACCATCAATATATCAAATAATAAACATCTAGACAAAGAAATCTGAAAACACAAACACCAAAAAAAGGAACTGATCAGATACACAGTTTGATATAAAAATAATATACACCAGACACCGAAATCATCAAAAGAAACCATTACAACCAAAGCAGTTTTTTTATGTACAAAATCCAACACATTAGCTAATTTCTATAAAATGCATCAACTTCTGGAAATAACCAATAAAATTCACAATATATGGTTAAAAATTAAACTGTACAGTATACCTCAACCAAGTCACTTATTTTTTTTAAACAGTCTATTCAGGGTCTTCAAATGGCTGCAGGCAAACCATGAAAGTACACGAATTCAGTAAAGAATCTGTCCAGGCAGTCTATCTAAATAAAGTAATGTGTTGGAACTCAAAATCCTATTTCTATTTTACATGCATCAACAAACCTGTGTTGGAAGTGAAAACGTAACAATGTGTTGCAAAACACGACTTCTAAAGTAATATAAGACCTGAAGAAATTGAAAAGTAAACATAATGCTTATCAAAACTCCACGTAGATGCTAAACAATGATTATCAGTAATTCAATTAACTTAAATTTAAATTGATGCATATTATCCGTGATCAATAACCAAAACTTTCAAGCGAAACAAAGCAGAAAACAAACACTCATCAATCTCAGGATCAAAATAGGAAACTCAAAACCTCCAAACAAACAAACATTGAACCTCAGCTGGTATTATCAAAAAAGGATAATCATAAGCTATTCTAAACCACCTAGATCATAAGGCTGTGACCATCTAGGTGTATATATTGAAATGAGACATAGATCCTGTGTTGTAAATATATCTTACCCTGGATCCAGACATTACGGTGAAGCCCTGTTCGTAAACCAAAAACACAGGGCAGAGGAGAGGAATAAATTTAAGCTAGATGGTCATGAAAGAGTTGAATATCGTTGATTAATAGTTAAGACTATTTTGTAGAACAGCATAAGCCGAAAGAGATAACAGGTGAAAGTAGCGATCATTCCCAATATTAGCACTTTATTGCCATGAAATAAAGAATATTATTTCAGAACTTTTATCTTTGAATTCACTTTGTGCATGGATGATCCCATTCATAAGAATATATGAACAAAGAGAAAAGGGGAACCTCGTACAGTTTATCCACACTTTCAAAAATGCAATTAACCATACACAAAGTGTATTCAATCAAGTTGCTTTATTGCCATGAAATAAAGAATATTATTTCAGAACTTTTAGCTTTGAATTCACTTTTTGCATAGATGATCCCATTCATAAGAATATATATTCTATACTTGCTTACTGGTGATAATTAAATAATAAGACCGATGTTAATGCTGCAATGATTCCGGAGCCAGTTCCTTTGGGACAGCTTCTTAGGCTGCCATTCTTGGAGGCTTATGGGCTTTACCAGAAGAAAATGAAACCTCAATGGCAGTCAGATAGGAGAAATGAAACCCGTTTAGACCTTGGGTTAGAGTCATCAAGTAGAAGTAGAAGACCCTCCAATTTTGATTCTGTAAGCGAGGATACTGCAATATTTGGTGGCTAGCTCTTGATTCCCCAATTATTCACACTATGCAGTCTCATCCTCTCATTTTTCTCAAGTCATAGTCTTACGCAGATATGTGAACAGGGTTTTTACAAAGAAATCTACATATGCAACATCGATTAGTGAAAGTATTGCAGGAATATGACGAAATGGGGCATAGTGTGGTTATAGGCTTCCTAAACCCAATCTGCTCATTCTTTATATCACATTTCGTCTCTTCAATTTTTATGCTCTAACGTTTCACTTACCTAAACCCTACTTCTATTTAAAAACTGAATTTTCATGTTAATGCTCAATCATGTTCAACTCTCATTAGAGATGATTACAGAGATCAGACCATGCAACATCCAGTGCGGGTATCCCACACATGTAACCAATGCTCATGTTTAAGAATTTCTCTCTCTGGAAGATGTTGAATTTTGTAATCCATTTTGAGTTTGCTGTAAAGCAAACTCTGTTTTCTCCTCTCTCGAGAAAACATATGATCATGCTTAAACATGATTTCTGTCTCATATTCCAGATGCAAGTGTGTAACACAACCCACTATAAGTAAAATGCTTCCTAAATTCCAAGGCTCCATAGCAGAAAAAGCACTTCAAGTCTCAAATTCCTTTCCATACTTTCAAATAACAAAAATCATATAAGCCTAAGTTCTTGTTTTCACTTACTAACTCTTCATGTCAAACACTCAAATACATAAGTGCTAAGAAGTAACAAAACCAAAGCAGCCCCTAAACACTAAATCACAACAAAAGATACACACTTTATAACAACAAAGAACAATGCACATAAAAATTTAAGCTTTACAGCGCTATAAACTTGTGATGTATCTTATTAACTTCAGAGTTTTATGCTAAAGTTAGTGTATCTTTTGTTGTTACAGCGCTAAACCGAAGAAGAAAACCTCATCCAAACTAAACCAAAGAACCCAAGCAGATAAAAAAACTAATTGATCGTTTCATACATAGCCAATTAGATTATTAATGATCTACATGAATGTTGAATGTGAGAGATGAGGTTTTTACATACAGCAAATAAAAATCATTAATGATCTGGTTGTGAGACGAAGGAAGATGCAGGTGAAACTATGTATAGACAACCCTAAACTATAGATCATATTGGATTTCTAAGACTTCTAATTGTCAAAACCCTAAACTCCATAGCTAAGACTTCTAATTCGTCAGAACCCAAAAAGCAGACCATCGAAATTAAATTTGAGCTCATCAAACAGAATCGAATTGAAGATTACCGACCTTATTCAATCAGTGAGGAGATGGTAAGCAGAAGCCGAACCTCACGAACCCAAACGATGCAACGAACCCAGACAAATCTGATAAATAGATCGAAAGATTGAGCAAGTGAGGCGTGAGCAAGATAATGTCAATTATGAGTGATGAGAGAGAGTTAGGAGGTATAGGAGAGAACCTCGTAGGAGAGAACCTCGCACGCTTGGCACGTTCAAGGGAAAATTATCAAAAGGGCATTACTGTTCGCCGGAGATGAAGGTGGAGGCAGACCTTCAAAGGCAAGAGAGAGGGAGCTATCGAGGGACGGTAGCCGAGATCGGAGAGAGAGAGGGAGTCGAAGATCAAAGCTTGAGCTGCGTTTAAAGAAGAAGGAGAAGAAGAGTCGGTGACGAAAGTAGCGCACTTTGGATTTGGTTTGGGTTGTTTGTTGTTGTTGAGGTCTAGAATCAGAAGAAGAGAGAAGAGGGTCTGATGAAGGTGGAGGTAGACCTTCAAACGCAAGAGAGAGGGAGATCGAGGGACGGTAGCCGAGATCGGAGAGAGAGAGGGAGTCGAAGATGAGGATAGAGGCTGACAAAGTAAGATATGGTCGAGAGAGAGAGAGAGATGATATATCTCCTCTATCCGAAACAGTTGGCTCGCACGCACAGACACACGCTCGCAAATTTCCAAACGAAAACGCCCCTATGAATAGTGCTACAGTGATTCACGTTGTTTGTACAGTGAAACTCATGAATGTTATATAGGAAATGCTCAAAGCTGTTGTCAACACTTCGATTTCTTGGACGACGATATGTAACAAAGTGTTTATGTTGTAGAGGACTTGATGATACCTTCTTATAATATTTATTTTTAAAAAATATTTTGGAAGATTAATTGTTAAATATTTATATATTTATATATATAAATAGATATTATTATAAATTTTCATCTAACTAAAAAATAATCTAATGGTTGACTTGATAAAAATTACTTAATAATTGAAATTTATAAATTATTCACCATTATTCACCCCCAAAAAAAACTCATCAAGTCTTCACCATACGGATCTTCAATGAAGAAACTTCTATAGTTTATAAATCCATTGTGCAAATTGAAGTATGAAAATTTGTTTATTTGTTGTAGTCCTCATATGTCACGTTTGAGCCTCATTTGCAGGAATCTAACAGAGGAAGAGAGGAAAAGAGCTCGAGAGAAAATCTATCTTTTGGACGAAAGCATTATTAGCCTGAGTTTTTCCATAACTCGACTTGCATTGAATAAGATTAACCATAAAGACCTGAATTTCAAATCATGGGACAAAATTGCAAAATACCCTCTCTTACTCCATTAATGCCTTTAAAACATGTAGTATCTTCTATGTTGTGTGATCTTCTTTGATCTATATTTTTTTCTTTGTCTGAAGATCATGCGTATGTAAAATTACAAACAAATTGTATTTTGTTCTATTTAATTATACTTACAAGTTACAAATAGAAAGATTTAACTCATGCACGATGTTGTGTCAAAAAAATTATTGTCAAATTTGATATTTGTTTGTAAATTAATGTTATAGTTGTGGGCGACACGTCAAATACCTAGTCAAGCTCCACAACTGGGGTGCTGAGACTAGGGAGACTAGGGTGGAACAATGGAACCAAATATATATATATATGAGCTGAACTGATATAAAGTAAACTGAAAATAACAAAGACATTTGGTTCGATTTTTGTTTTTAATTTTAAAAATCGAACTGAATTGAAAAATCAAAAAATGAAAAGAAAAAAACTTCATTTCAAGTATTTTGTAATATATTATATAAACAAATGTAAAATAAAAACTTTAAACTCCTAAAACCCTAATTTCTTTATGCACAATGCTTGTCAAATTCTGTCATAAAATCGAATCAAAATGTTAAGGCAACTAAAAAATGGTCTTTTTTAGACAACTGTTTACTTCTTCTTTTTTAAAGTTGGTTTTTATGTATTATATTAAGCCAAAAGAAATTGAAAAAATAAATCCAAGGAAAAAAACAGAACTAAATAGTCGCCATTTCTTTTGGAAGATTGCAAAAATAAAAATAATTCGGTTCGGTTCGGTTCAAAAATCGAACCATTCGGACCAAATCTCACCCCTAGCTATACCACCTTTGCCCCATGTTAACTTCCTCTCCTGTGGATCCTCTGCTAGATTTAGGGTTCTTTTGAAGGCATCTGAGATTGAAGAGGATAAATTGCTACTGTTATTGGTCTTGGTGCTGTTAGGTTGGGGGTAAAACTACTACTCCAGTACCAACAAATATGTGCAGCATATACTGTTCACATTCAAACCAACTAATGACATCGTTGTACCGGTGCTGCAGGCATTTGAGGGGCGAGGTGTGTTGACATAAATGAGATGAAAAGAGATAAAGGAATAGCTTTCGGAATGACTAGTCTCATAAACCCTGATGAAGATCGTAGTAAACCAGTTTCTCAGCTCATCAAAGACTTGACAGGATAACTAAGTTTATGTGCTTCCATTTGATCTGTAAGACTTGCCTATTCAAATGATCAGTGATTTATTTCAACAGCAACAAAAAAAGTAGAATAGGAAAAGAGTCATGATATAAATTCCCTGCTTGAACGCTATAGATGTATCAGCATTGATGATAAGAACAAGAACAGCAACATGGTCTCTAAATCTTGAGTTTTTATCCAGAACTTTTCTCATGATATCTCCCAAAATAAAATAAAAGAACATTAGCAAGAACCCCTGCCTGAATTTGACATCACTCAAGAATATAGATTAAATGTCAAATGTATATACTTGTAACTGAAAAGCCAAGTACTTTATCCCCCTTAGCAATGTAACAAAACAGTTTTGCTTAATGATAAATATTAAACCCATTGTATCAGTGCTCAAGAGATATATAAATCATTATTATATCATATGTCAGATATTTTTCATTTCAACCTACGAACCAAGGGCTCTATGCCACTTGGAAAAGTAACACGAAAGATTTCATAAGGTTAAATATTAAACCCATTTATTATTCAATCAGCTCAGAAGACATCTGAAAAAGGACGTTATCCCATTGCAAAAGGGTACAAAAAAACATTCATTAATCTACAACCTTGTAACCCAAACTGTAAACAATACCAAAGAGTCGACAATACACACCTATTACACCAAAATGACTGAAACAAATTTCATTTAAAACATTATGGCATGATCACATAGTTACGCATCCAATTTTAAACATACATGTGGGGCTTCAAGATATGAGGTTCGTCAATTAGCAACACTGGCATACAAAGAGAGTAAACGTATCTCACATGGTAGCTTCTACTTCAGGATCACTTTTAATCGGTGCTGCAGACACATTGTTCCCACCTCTCAAACGAGAAGAGACATTGTCAATGGCAGAATTGAGCTGGCTTATTTTTGCATTTAATGTCTGCCTGGTTTTCTGCTCGACGCAGAAAAAAGGAAAGGAATTGATTAGTAAACTTCTTTTTCACCAAAAAGTTGAGGAGAAACCTACAACAAGTGGGAAATGTTAAATGCTGTTAAAATGGGACTCAGTTACCTCTAAACCTTCGTCATAATATATTGGTCTCCTGGCCTTTCGAAATCCATATTCATCTTCATTAAGGAGAGATCTTCTTATCTGCAAAATATACCAGTGCAATGGGGATCAAAAACCCAAAAAAAAAGGGAGCTCCAAGCATTCGATGAGGAAAAGCAAAGAATCTGTTGAATGGACTTGAACAAATTGATACAGATAATTGCATGCTTTGAGGGGACAAAATAAAGATTTAGTCTACTATATATCATTCTTTATTCCCTTTCATTTTCATATATACAGCAATCATTCAGTTGGAAAGAAACTAAAAGACCAAGACACAAGCTAACTCCATGCGATGTCTAGGCGTTCGAGTGTGTGTATTAGGAACATATACACTACAAGTAACATGATTGACATGGGATGAAATGAAAGCAGCAGCAAGTAGAAGAAGAAAAAGAAATTCAGACCTGTGGAGCAAAAACATAAGTTAAAGTTCCAAAGACAGCACCACCGACCAGGAAACCAGCGAGAAAGTCAGCACCTCCACCACCTCTATTATCATCGCTGCCGAGAAATGTGTAGTTGATTAATAACAACAGTCTAGTGTTGTAATACATACATATACATATACATATAGCTAGCTACCTATAGTCGGAACGAACAGAGAAATTTTTGGGGGAGCTGTTCCTCCTGCTGTACTTCTGGCTCAGTGACTTGCCGCCGGAGAAACCAATCTCACGCGCTTTGAGCTGCTGCTGAGATCCACTGCCTGGTAATGATACTGATGATACTGATACAGATACAGATAAATAGATATTCAACAAACACTCAATTAATGAATGCACACACACACATACTCGATCGATCGCTAGTTAGCTAGCTAGCTACAATCAAGAAGCAGAAACTATTACCTGAGAATGATGTGGTAAGAGCAGCCGAGCAGATCGCCATTAGTTAATTAATTAATTCTCGACAAAACCAACCAAGAGATTGAGAGAGAGAGAGAGAAGCAGGCGATGTAAACCAAATAGCAATCAAGAAATGAATGGGCATAGTTTCTTCCGCCCCCAAAATAACAAATCACTCTTCAACTCTTTTTTTATTAAAATTCGACATTTATCTTTTCATATTGGCCCAAGTAGTAGTTAAGTTGAGCCCATATAGTGGACCAAGTGATGTAGTCTGTTACGTTAAAAAGCGCGCCAGAGTTTTGTAAAGGTCATTCATCTTTTCATCATAGCCCAAGTAGTAGTTAAGCCCATAATCCCTTCTTCTCTTTTGATCGAAAAAGCCCATAATCCCTATAGAGTGGACCAAGCGATGTAATCTGTTACTTCAGTTGTAAAGTTGTGTTGAAAACTTGAAATGATCTCTGTCTATCTGCAACATTTAGTGTAAATAGACAACGGAAACTTGACTTGTAAAATTTCAAATTAGACTTCCATTCTCTCTATATGTATGTACACTATCCCAAAAAAGAAACACGAATTGAGATATATGAACAAGAGCAAGATTAAGATACAACAAAATTTCGGGGACAATTCATTTATCCAAGAAGCGCCTAAAGAGGAGCAGAGACGTATTCACATGGTTCCTTTCAGGCATTGTAGCTGGAGGAGGCCTCACAGAATGTTCCTTGTCCGCCGAGAATGGGAAGGATAGAGAAAGTGAAAGCGACGCAGAGACATCGTCCTCTTTCTCTTTCTCTGAAGCCCTATCATCCATCTGTTCATCTCTCTCATCACCTAACCCAACAAAGAAAGGCATACTTGGTGCTGCTTTTGGTTTTGCTTCTGCTCTAAGGGCAAGCTCGAGACTTGGAAATCCATCAGACTTGTAAGCATTCTCATTTCCTGCTGACGACGGTAAGCTTTTCCACGACAGAGACTCTTGGCTATTATTGCTTGATTCCACGGGAAAGAAATGCCTCTCAGTAGTTCCCAAGTCCTCTTGTATCACTTTCTCCTCACAGGTCTTCTTCTCCTTTGAACAACAAGCAACAGGTTGTGAAGTACTAAAACCATGGAATCCACTAGAACCTAGTTTTGGCTTCTTACTATCACTCTCTCCATCTCTTTGCATACTACTGTTCACCACATTCCATGGCACTTGTTGATTTGCGGTCTCCAAAAGATCTTTACGTGGATGTGTTATATCATTAGACTGACTAGAGTTGATTCTTGTAGTCAAGTCTGTCACAAAAGCTGCTTCGGTTTCTTTAGATTCATCACCTCTCTTCACTTCTCTCTCTTGTTTCAGTTGAATCCTGTCTAACTTTTTCAGAATCACCTCCTCGTCATGGCCTCCTGTGACACCAACCATGTTCCCTCTATCTGCAATTGTTTCCATGCCGACAGTCCCTGCAATGTCTGCTTTGCTCTCTCCAAGGCAAATTTCTCGCTGCCGAACATCAGATAATATTAAAACAGATAACAATGCATAGATAGCATACATATTAGCGGCAATTAATGTCCAAATAAGCTGACTGGAGGGATGAGCTAATAGAGAACAGCACCATAGACATTCTAGACAAGTATTTATGATAAGGAGATTGAACATAGCAATCAAGCAGACAACTGCAAAGCAACCAGGACAAAGTTGATGGTCATTATCATAGCCATATATATTCTGGGAAGATGAACAGTACCAGGGTAGGAGCAGCGCATTTAACTCCTCCAGACAAGCCTGCATTATTTTTTGTGTATTTGGAGTCAACCATACTATCCTGTTCGACCAATTTGTGTTTTGAACCCCCGCACATCTCTTGAGGATAGGTATCTTTGCCCTCAAGATCTTGGCCAACTGTAGGAACCGCAAGCTCTGGAGACTTGGCAGAGGCCACACCAGACGAACTGTCAATTGAACCTATGTGGTCTGGAATATGCAGGTTCTTGGACAAAGTCATGACAGCGGGATCGTCACAGTCTAATGAGACATTCCTCAAGCAAGAAATATCCATCTTTCTGGTAGAATCCAAATAATGCACCTTTGTTTCCCTGAACACACCCCATAAGAAATATAGCATATTCCAACCTGCAAATAAGAGATCAGCAAGAACAACACATTTGGTCAGTATGCTGGAAAGAGCAATTACAGCACCAATTACAAGCTCAAAGTACTGGAGGATGGGAGCAAAAATATCATCAAGCTGAGGACAACAGCTAACAAGTTGAAAGAATGTGCAGTCTTTATATTATCGTTCCCTATTTCTATATATTCTTCCAATAGAGAATCAGAACATCAGCACGCACAATCATATGTAAAACCACATAGCACTGTTAGCCTCAACTTGCACAAAGATCCCCATCAAACACACTAGCAGTGTAAAAGACATCTAGCACAGCGTAATGAAATTTCACAATTCCTTACGTTGTGATTTCTCGGGAAGCTGATTCGATGGGAGTACCAGAAGTTCAACGCCACCAAATTTTCCTATGAGTGCTGAATCATTTTTCATCATTGTATCTACAATGATCTTGTAGTTTCTTTCATAACTGCATTGCACAGAAGAAAAGAGAAAAAGAATTGCATAAGCAATGAAGTCCAATATATCAGGCAGGGTAAGAACATATGGTGTGAAACGAGCAGAAATCATGAATATCCTTACATGTCAAGATCCTTGGCAAAGAAGTAAAGTGCTATGTTATCTTCTTTAACTCCAGTTTGACTAAACTGTGTCGGCCATACACTTAACCGAGGTACTTCTTTCAGAGAGACTTTATGCTGAAATTTGTTCACCACTTCAGGCACTTTAGGTGATGCACAGGTCGACAAATGAGCTTGAATACCACCACATAACTCTAGAATATTTTCAGCCCTTTGTAGTTCAAAGCTACCCCTGCACAAGAGGAACTTTATTGTAAAATGCCTTGAAGAAGCAATGTACAGCAAACCATTCCAACAAAGAAAAAGTAAGAAGAATCAGACAAGACTTATAAATTATGTATAGCAAGAGAATCTTACAGCCAGATGTAGTCATATTCTGGAATCGCTGTTGTCTTCACAATAACTGACATCCCTAATGAAGGATGACTATGCAAATCTTTCATTGTAGATTTTTCAGGAACAACAGATCCAGAGTCTGCCACCCTGGAAGGAATAACAGAATTAGCAGGCTGCACATTAGGTGGCTTTCTATCATTGGTAGTCTTGTATAAGTTGGAAGTCCCAGAAATTGCTTGTCCATCATGTGATCCTTCCATAAACATGTTATTATTCGACATATTAGATGCAAACAATTGATCTGGAGAAGCTAGTTCAGAACTTAATTCCATATTCGGCACAGAAACCTCGTCGGATTGATCTAGTGCCGTTTTTTTTCTGTAAATTTCAGGCTTCCTCAGCAAAGCAGCCTGAATCGCATCTCTCAACCTACTACCTTTTGGCACCTCGTCCTTATAACTTTTTAGAAGAGAAACATCAGAAACAGAAGCCTGTGAAATTCCGTTTGTGCAACATTCAGCAGTATGACCCATCTCCTTACAAGTTGGACATAAAAGACCTTTTGTACTAGCTGCAACAGTCGACCTAAAGCGAACAGAACTCTCCTTGTTATCAACCTGATTTGTCTTTTCCCATGACTGAGGCATATCTTCTAATTTCCTTTCAACATCAGAAGGTGATTTCTCCACAGCCTCATTGCTAGTAGTAAAATGGTTTGACTTCTGTTCAGATGCAGAATCACACAATCCACTAACAGGTGAAGGCCCGCCTGCAGAAATGGAAAAAATTTAGTGGATATCTTTCGGTATAAATTTGGTTCAAACTCAAATCTCTATGAAACTAGCCAACAACAAACATACTCGTAGAAACATAAGAAAACTATTAATTTAGCTCCTCCACCAAGGCAAGAATTTACCTGGAGAACATTGAGTTTCAACACCTTTACGATTTAGACTCCCTGTTGATTTCAATGACAAAAGCGCACTGGTGTCACCACGGGATACTTGGTCAGCCTTAGGTGACGAGATAAAAGCACTGGATGTTGTCGTTCCAACTAGAGGACGTTCTAATTTAGACAAACTTTTTCTTTCAATTGTGCTCCGCTCCTTCACTTGTCTCAATCCTTTCAGATCATGAAGTGGTAATTTAGATGGAAGCATTTTAACTTTCGGTTCAGACACATTGGAATGCCCTGAGTTGGCAGATTTAAATGACTGAGACTTTCCCATCATTCTGACTGCCTTCTCCTTCATATCATGAGAAGTGTGCTCCTTAGACCCCTTCTGCTTCGGAGGAACAATGTTGTCTACAGGTTTACCCTTTGGCTTGGAACTAAAGGTGTTGAAGGAGTTTGACTTCAAAAATGCACCTAAAGGTAGAAATATGTGTTATGCAATGATATATTAATATTGAGAAGTGAGAATGGGATATAAAAACTGCTACCGACAAGTTAAAAGGTGGAGTATAGAACATATACCAGTGAGTACAAGCTACTCACCGTTGGCTGTTTGAAGCCAAGCACCAGTTGTGGGAGAGCGTGCAGTTTCAGATATATCGTTATGACACTGAGAAGTCTGATTAGCCAACTTCAGCTTATCCTTGTCCGTGCTCCTGAATGAAGACTCACGTGACAGAGCAATTGCTCTCTTGGGGCTGGACAACTTTGGTGATCCCGCTTGAGTTTCAAGAGCCCGCCTTTTCAAGGGAGCCACTTCCATATGTTCTGCATGTCTCTTATTAGAGAGCTCTTTACTCAAAATGGCCTTCTTCATTCTGTTTCCATCTACATTTGTACCTTCAGCATTTACAGAAGAAGACATTATATTTCATATGTTCGCATTTAATTCCAGAAAGCTGATATAACTCAATCAGCTTTACCTTGCTTCTGGTTTTCAGTTTCTTCAGCGAGCTTGCATTCTTCACATAACCAGTCACCTTTAGGAACTCTCCGAAGCATTTTTCGCATACAATAGCTAATTTAAAAAGAAAAAATGCTAAATATCTTTAACACGACACAATATCCACATAAAATATCACGAATTAAACATATAGCAGAGGAAGACGACAGAAGACACATACATGTGTTCTGCACCGTCAATGCACCTACTACATGTGGCAAGCTGATCCTCACGACCTGCGTCCCCACAAATATCACAAACGTTCACCTGTTTAAATGGTCCCAAATAGAAAAGGCAAATATTAGTTTTCTGGTAATATATTAGTCTCTGATTTCAAGTAGGATCAACAACATCAAGAAGAGCCCAAAGAAGAAATAAAGAAGCTAAGAAAGGAAAGCTCATAAGTTAAGGCCATAAGTTGGTAAAGGACTGTAAGAATATAAAGGAAAAGGTTTGGCAGACACCCTCTTTTTTCTTTAACATGACAACAGTATCCAGAGTCTACCATCTCCAACAACTCCAATGACTATACAACTCAACATTGAATACAAAGAACATATCCCTTCCTATTAAGATCATTGATTGATCAGCATCTTTAAATTAGAACTGTCAATTTATCAGCAAAACTGCATTCATTTCATATATATCATATACACTAGGGAAGCTTCGTTCATGACGATGGAAAATTCTACATATGCTTGCTCTCAATACATGCTAGTTAGCTTTAAAGTGTGGATATGTCAGTCAGTATAGGCTTCTAGCTGAAACAACTTAGAATTTTGGAAAAGGCAGCAAAAGATAGGTGCGTGTGTGTGTGTGGTGGTTGGGGAAGGGGTGAGAAGAGGGGGAAAAGAGTTCGGCACGAACTCTGTCAGGAACGGAAACTTACATCTTGCTCCACAATGTCTGATTCATCACTTTCATCGCCAGATGATGATTGCAAAGACTGCGCACCAGCTGCCTGCACATTAGACTTAACATCTTGTTCACTGTGACCTGAACAATCCATAGCTTTATGTTTTGGGTCTTGGCCGTCCTCACTGGTCTCTGGTTCAAACTTTGTCGAAATCTCCATAGGTTCAGAGCATTCTTGCAATTTATCCTGCATACGAGAAGATCAACTCCTACATCAGTAAACGTGAATCAAATAATATACATTTAATGATTCTAGAGTGGGAGCATTATTTGGCACCTTCGATGTGCCACTGCCAGCACCTGAATCTTTTAAAGAATGCATTTCAGACAACACTGAATCATGTAGCTTTCCTGGATCTTCAGCGCCTACACTACCGACCGAAGCTAAACTACAAGAATTTTTTCTCCTCTCTACAGTCCCATTATGATTACTGACCACTATATTTGTATCATTGGCTCTACTTACACGTGATATGTTATTCTCATGACCTACAACAACTTTAGAATCACAGAATTTATTTGGAAGTTTCTCAGCTCCTTTTAAATCATCACGGGTAAGCCTTAATGGTGATTCGTTTTCTGCATTTTCAGACAAAGAATCATAACTAGAATTGACACTAAGTAAGTTTTTTGTCTCACTGATGGTATGCAGTAAACTGTCACATGCCTTGCTCTTCAAAGAAGACGAGGTATCACCCACGAGACAGGTGCCATCAGAAACTTCAACCGCCTCGGACGCCATAAGAGCTCTATTAAAATGCACACAAGTTAAGCCCCAGAGTCACCTCTTATGCAAAGAATGCTTTTCTTCTACAGGTACAGATGGCACCTAAAAAAAATTACAAAACAGAATTAAAAATGAAGAACAATTTCTTATTGATATTCATGATAAACATATACGGACAAAACTTTATGATATATTGACCTGATCCTTAAACTCCGAGAACCTACTTGCATTGCCCTAAAAGGAAATTCCAGATTCTAACAAATCATCTGATTATATATTCATGTTACGAGTATATATAACTGTCTATAATCTATCATGTATCCCATTTGAGACACATGTACATTTTTTCGAAAAAAATATACACTGCTACAGCTACAGCTAGACTAGAGTGAATGGAAATGAATTTGGTTTCCGTAGCACCAAAACCAAACTCAAGCACACAATTAACTGCTACAAATTTCCGTTCCAGCCTCAACTAATATTACTGCCAGAATAAGAGCTTTAAGACACAAAATAAAGGCAAATTGTTGAGGACCCAATAACCCTACCCCTAGCCATGAAATTGAAAATTAATTCAATCAATCACACAAAATAATAATATATTTCTATCAAGCGAGCAAAAACGAATACGAAAAATAAGGTAGAAGGGTTTGATTGATATTAATTACGTGCCTTTCTCTTCTCCGGCAAACAAGACAAGACGAGACGAGAGACGATCAGTCGGTACCGATTTCTCTATAAATTAAATTAGCAACAGCAGCAGCAATTCAATTCAATTCAGTTCAAAATTGAATTTAAAAACCCCCTATCTTTCGCCCCAAATGAAGCAAGCAAGCTCCAAGGCAACAACCCACGTCTTTTATATATATATACACACACATACTACAGGATTCGAATTTCTTTTTTTTTTCTTTTTTTCTTTTCCTCTATTGGACTCGGGCCAAGCTACTGAAGGGTTGGCTTGGGTTGGGTCCAGTACGATCAAACCATGTTGATACTAAATGAAAGTCTGGCCCAGTTCAAGCCCTTTTATCAAGTGTTGTTTTTTAGTTCTCAAAAAAAGAGTGTTGTTTTATCCCGTCGAATATTCTCTGCGAGAAATTAGGGAAAATGCATGTCTTACAATCTTTTCATTTTTGATTAAAATTCATTCATTATGAGAAAACGCAAGGCTGTCACTCATGATACATGCGTTAATTTCGACGGTTTTATACCAAGAGTCCAGCAATTTCCCCCGCTCCCTCCCCGAAAACTTGGATATATACAAGTAGTATGTAATATATGCATAGAAAATGATTTGATTGAATGGTAAGTTATTCCACTACCACACATTTGAACCAAGTTTGAGTCCCACGAAAAGATATATTTCCTCTTTTTGCTTACATTTCTATACACTAGCAAAGACCCACACTCAATGAGTGCGGAGCGGCATAAATGGGAGTCTGGAAGAGTATAAACATATTTATAGCAGTTATTTTTTATATTTCTGGTTTTCTTTTTACTTTTTTTTTCTTTTACCATTAAATGTAATTTTAGAAGTTCAAAATTTGGTATGGCTGATGACACCAAACTCACGCTTAGTTTTATTATAGTAGAGATATTGATCAATATTATCCTCTTTTTTGTATTTATATGTAATTTTGTACATGTCTTTTTTATATTTTTTAATCGTATTTTATATTTTATATTTTTGTGTCCTCTCTCAACTTAAATTCTGGCTCTGCCCCTGTCAAAAGTGTACACAATGTTATTTGAAGTATGGTGATCTACAAAAAAAAACAAAAAGTTGGTATATTACTATAAAGAACTTCACATACATAGCTCTACTCAATGGTGTCTTACTAACTTCATTTATATAATACAATATCCAATTTACATCTTTAATAAATACATTGACAATCGCTCACGATTAACGTGCAAGCTAGTTAAAATATACTCATGATTAATACATCAAAAAAAATTAAAATGGTGCATAAGTTTTCCTCTCTCTCCTAGAAAATAATTGGCAAAGGATATACTCGATAAAACTAACACTTATCAACAAATTATCTTACAAGATTGTGCTATAGATTTATTACAACAAGGAGTGCATTTTTATTCACTTGGCTCAAGCAATTAAAGTAGTTGAAGGTCCTACAGGAGGGGTGAATAGACATTTAAATACTTTTTCTTGAAAGTATAGTTATCAGTAATCAGAGATAGTTATATGAAACTATCTTGATGAGCATATGAACCAAAGTAAACAAACGATGTTATAAGTAAATAATACAAATAACGCGTAAACGTTTTTTACTCGCAGAAATTCTGCAATCAAGGATAAAAACTGTGTGGCCCTTTCTCTCGAAGGCCAAAACTTTCCAATATGTAACAACACTTTTACAAGACTATAGTTCCAATAATAGCAAGGAAACGGTGTTATCTTATCTATACTCGCGCACTAGACTAAGAGATATACTCCATCTCGTATGTAAGAGTTTTACAAATGAAAGCTACAAAAGTGTTACAAAAGGAGCTTAGTTATCGCATAGCTAACTCTTTTGGAAACTCTTCAGGTTGCTTGCATCTACCATAAAGACATCATGGAATGCAAGATGTATGTTGATGATTTGAAAAGATTTTCGTGTAGACTTTAAGACATAAACCTCAACACAAATATATAAGCACAAGCTTAGAACTCTGTTTGAAGAAAGAGAGAAAATACAATTTTCACAACCAAAGAACAAACATGGAACCTTTGTGTTTATATAAGCCACGGAAAGGGTTAAGATGGTATAACCAAAATTGTCCCAGCCATATATTCAGACTTGAACACCACACAAAGCTTTCTTACTGCTAAAGAAAGATCTTTTAAAAGGAAGCTTAGCTCACAGCCAAGTATACAAGCGGTGATCACATATAAGAGCTTTTTAAACCAAAATATCTCACTTAAATTAAGATAAGGTGAAAGTGTGTTTTGTATAAAAGTAAAATATATTTAACAAACAACACATGGCCAGAGATATGATTTAAAAGGGTTTTCACAAATATAAATGATGTTTTAATAAACCGATCATATAGACTTGTAAAGGCAGGAGCTCTGGGATAGGAACCTAAACATGTATTCTCAGTGAAAAATAGTGAATGCATATGCATGTTTTTACCTTGAGTTCATGAGTTTATTATAGTGTATCTTGATGATCATCATCTTTATTTTTTACTTGTTTTGAGTCCTCTAAATCATGATATAAGATATGTCAATAATCAAGTACCTTCAATATTCAATTGACAAATTAAAGAAGTCATTAGACTGTATATTCCTTTAACCTTTGGGACATTGAATATATGACGTCGGACATGGATATGGATAAGATCGTACATGTTTTACTAGCCGAACTAGAAATGGTGAATGATGGAGGAAAACTCAAGTTGATTGCTATCCTTTTGGAATATGTTGATTCAACCCTGGCCTATATATACACGTACATGTCATGCAGAATTGCATGTTCACTTGATTACAACACAAAAGACTCGATCGGTCGATCACAACGTCCACAGCTAGCACATCAATGACTACCAATTCAAGCTAATTAGTTCATTCATCATCTTCCTCTCAATATTGGCTCTACTATCCTCATCCGCCCTTTCCACGGTCGACGCAGTCGTCTCTACCGACGTAGATCATTGGTGCAACAAAACCCCTTACCCCGAAGCTTGCAAAACCACCTTCGCCCGAAAGCACTACTCCAATTCGAAAGACATGACCGACTTCAAAAACCTCTTGTCATCCAAACCACAATGGAAGACTTCCACAAAGCCCGAGTCAGATCAAGTTGCTAGGGCATAAATCCAGAACCGAAAATGACAAGGCCGCATGGTCTCACTGTCTTGAGCTCTACCAGGAAACCATTGAGCTTCTCAACCACACATTGGATCCTTCCACAAACTGCACCGAGTTTGATTCGCAGACCTGGCTCAGCACTGCCCTAACTAACCTTGAAACATGTCGCACCGAGCTTGTTGAGCTCGAGGTTTCTGACTTTGTGCTACCACGCATAACCAACTATATTTCCAAGCTCATCACCAACATTCTTTCCTTCGAAAATGGCTCAGTTACTCCACCGGTGACAAACCAATACACTAATGGTTTCTCCCCTTGGGTAAATCCCGGTGTCAAGAGACTTTTGTAGTTTCCTCCGGCCGCAAACTTGATGGTTGCTCAAGACAGTTCTGGTAACTGCACGACCATCAACGCTGCTTTAAACGTTGCGCAGAAGATAGTACTGGTGGTACTAACAGGATTGTGATATATATCAAGAAAGGGATTTATAACGAGTACCTCGATATAAATTTGACTAACAATTATCTGCTCGGAGATGGGATGACATCTACTATCATCACTGGCAACCGGAGCGGAAACGGTGGTTATAAGACTTTCTACTCTGCAACTCTGTAACATACTAGGTGGATGCCCGCCCCATCGGGGCGGTGTTACCACTACTATTTCAGCGACTAATTGTACACGAATGTAGATAATATATGAGATAAAAAAGGACAGGAAATATCTGTGCATATATGAAAAGTAATGATCTATTCAACATGTGAAGTTCAAAGTTGTCAACATATAAACCTGAGTCATCGTCATCGTCATCGTCATCTTTGCAAAAGCACTATATAACTGAGAAAACAAATCAACACGAATCAGATCGGAGAGTCTTGGTCTCCTCTCCCACGCATTTACCATCATTTCCCTTCTTACACAACTTTTATATTACAACACAGTTTATACTTCTTTCTATTGGAAAAGTTTGACTCACAGAGGGAGAACAAAATCATAGAGCAAATGAGAAAATGAGAGCACCAAACTCACATGTAGACAAAAAAGGCATTGGTTGGCTTTCTTACTGGCTCTTGATTCCTGCAGTTTCAAGATCGGATCAGATGAAATTGAAACCAGGGAGTTGAAAATCAGAATGCAATAATAAATGGTACCTACCAATAGTGAGGTCGAGACGGTCACGTGGCGATTCTGATGCTTCGACTGGATCATCATTAAAGCCGACTGAATTGAGAAGAGAGAAATACATTTGGTCATCACCCATCTAACCTCCAAATGACCTCATCTCTCATTTTTGAAGGGTCATTTGGCCAGCACTCAACTGACCTCCAAAATCGGAAGAGAAAGATTAGGCTTTGATTGATCTAGTTGAAAGCCGAGAGCCGAGAACCAAAAGTCAAAGACTGAGAGAGGCTAGGCTTTAATTGATGTGAGAGTCGAGAGAGGTTAGCGAAGATGACAGAGATGTAAGGAGATCAAATAGAAAGATGAGAAATGAGGTGAAAATCGCGTGAGAGAAAGAGAGAGAGATTGGCATGGAGCAAAGATGAAATAATCTCTCACGTGAACAATGCTCCTGAATAACCCAAGAAAAGTAGGTCTCACCGTTGTTATATATTAAATAAATGTCTATGATGGTTAGCTAAGATGTATGTTGTGTATATGTTTCAATGTGTATGTGTTATACGTATTATATATTTTGTAATACATCTCTATAGACTATATTTTTTGTATAGTTATTAGGCACGTCGTTACCGTTATGTATCATTATTTTAACACCTTTTTTTTTATGTGACTCTCGATAATGCCACATATAACTGTCCAAACATATTTGAAATTGAAAAGGCAGAATAAATAGTAAACAAATTTAAGGAAATTGCAATTCATGGAGCACACAACAAACTTGATAGAGAAAAAAAAACATATCAAGGTGAAATCAATCTGTACTGAGTCCCTTCAAAAATAGTGTCTTTGCTTCCATTAATAGGTTCTTTCTAGCAAAAAATATTGTCTTCTTCAGAGAATGCGGATATTTAAAGGTGGAAATTTGAAAAAAAACTAATAGAGACAGAAGTTTGAAAACATTTGAAAGAAAAATACAGAACACTGACATAATAGAGGCAGACGTTTGGAAAAAGATAATAACTTATTAGATTATCGAACTTTCAAAAACAAATATACTTCTGAATATAAGAGTACAGTGAGTACCATTTATGGATTGAGTAACTTCAAGATGAATCTCAGTAGAGGATCTCCCCACCCATATGACAAAACCAACCACGTAAATGTCAGCACTAATCAACTTCTTCAAGACAATCTTGTCAAAGGAGGCAGTGACCAGCAAGAGCGGCATTATCATCTATCAATTACATAGCACTGCTGATCCATGAAAATTCACAATATATAAGCTAACCACCAAACCAAAGGCACAATCAAGAAATAAGCAACTCATCTCACAATCTGAAGTTTCTTAAAAGACAAAAGTTTAAATTTTACAAATATTTCTAACACTGAACTTGTTATTTTACTCTTTTAACTCAAAATTTCTACACAATTTTGTATTGAAATCAAAGTGCAATTCCTATAAAAACATTTCGTCTACCAATTCTCTGAGCTAATCATGGCACCCAAGACATATAACGTCATGTTCATATTCAATCAATATAGGCAATCTTAAAGTTATCAAATTTGAAGCAAAACCCAGCAATGGAATCACAAAAAAGCCAAGACTTTGTTACCTTGACCCCTGGACATGGAAGCTACCTTAAACCTTTTAATCTCAGGAATGAACCCACACCTAGTTCAAGGTAATTTTTAGGCTGACCCTCCTATGAAGAGAACATCCCTACATTCTTCTGTTTCTTTCTACTGAAACAATAAACATCCTCATCACATATTGTCATCCTTATTTAGTACTTGTTTCCCTGCCTCCATGTCGGAGACTTTTCAACTGGTGTAATCCAATTCATCAAAGTCCAAGTCATCCACTTTGTAATTGACAGGCTTCCGAAGCCACCCAGACTGCAAATGAAAATGCCAAGACAGAATAAAATGGTCAAACTAAATAGAAGAAGCATCATAAATATGACATATCCCTAATACTCCTCCAAATTGGAATGATTCAAAATGTCTAGAACAATGCAAGACATGGTGTTGCAGTCCCCGTTAGCATACTGATTAATAATGATCCTTCAATTTCTTCCATCACACCATGTATCTGATCTGGCAACAACTCTCCACTCACATTTTTAACCTATACCAGCCTAAAAACCACCACAACCGAAAAACTCAACAGAACAAATGCCACAAAGCATGAAAAAACCAAGGAAAAATAAAACTCCTTGTTCCTATCATATTTCCTTTAGTTCTCTGAATAGCTTGTGTTACAAAAAATATTATATATAGATGAAAGAAAAATGATTATGAAGCTCACCTTGTGCAGCTCCCCTAGGCCTTCAAATGTGCCCACACTAACTTCCAACTCATCATCATCTTTTTCACTGTCATCAGAGCTTTTATGAGATTCTGAGGGGCTGGCTTCTTTTCTCTTTCTTGTTCTCAATACTTTGCTTGTACCTCTTCCTCTTCCCCTCCATCTGCCCCTTCCTCTTCCTTGTTCCCAATACTGAGATGGAAGTCTCGACAGAGAGAACCCCAAACGAAGAATCTGAAAGGCACAATTAAAACACAATATGCAAAAAAACATGAACTTCAAATCAGCAGACAAAGATAACCCAAGACCAAACCTTAGAAACCCAAACGATTCATGATATAACGCAATCTGAAACCCAGATCCAACCTTTGGAACCCAGACGATGATCGAAACTTCAGGAACCCACACGTACGATGAAGCAACGATCGAAGGTAGTGAGGTGAGGTTGAAGTTTTTTTTTGACAAAAATGCCCTCTCACATGAACAGTCTAACAACAGTGCTTCACCGTTGTTATATAGTAAATAAATATATGCTCCATCGATCTCATTAATTTACTATTTTTGATGCTACATGCGTATGTATAGTATGTTAATTAGTTGATACGTACACAGTTACACACACGTACGCCTGATTTGGTAAAAATGAAGGAGCATGCTAATTAATTAGTACAAAGTATATATATTGTAGAGGTTATTTCCATTGGTCCTAATTTTAGAGAATTCTTTATTATTAGCCTAAATAAAATTACAATATTACCATCAGCCAACTAACTTTAAAATGACTCTTAGAGATTCTTTCCCATTGCCCAATTTTTCTTTATCTTCTATTTTTTTTTTCCAAAGTTTCCATTTTATTATGAAAACTGATCTCTCTCTCTCTCTTCCTCTCCTCTCTCCTCTACTCTTCCTCTACTCTCTCTTCCGATTCTTCCAAATTGCTAACCGTTCATCACACTCCCAAACACTCCCCAATTTCCACATCAAAAACCCAGAAAGCAAAAAAAAGAAAAAAACAGAGTACAACAAAGTAATATAGAGTTTATCCAAATTGATTTGGGACCAATTATTATACGTCCTATTTATATCGATGCATGACACCAAATATTTGGGAAAGTATATGCCTGTGAGTTTTGAGTCATATTTCCTTGATTTACGATTTTACGTACGTACGTAGGCACGAGTTGTGAAAAGCTACCCTTCAAAGTTGCTCTTCACAAAGCTATAATGCTTTCTAAGTTCTATCCAAACTTTTGTCATTGCCATCGTTGTCGAGAGAGATCCGTATCAACGGAAGCTCGGATGGAATATCAAACTTGCTGCCGTAGCTCTGTTATTTGTTTGAAATTGTTGACTTGAGGAGTGCACACCAAGTGTTCGACGAAATGCTTGACTCATATTATCTTGTTTGAATGTATGAGTTTTAATTTTGTAGGTATTTCTGGTGCAGTTGGAGGTGTTGTGTTTCATTTTAAGCTTGAGATTGTGGCCGTGTTGTGTAGGACTGTTCTGGTAGCATTGTGATAATGAGTTGAACTTAAACTAACATTCAGTTGAACATCAACTGACACTCAGTTGAATCTCAACTCGCACTTAGTTAAATCTCAACTAGCACTCAGTTGAATTTCAAATGACACTCAGTTCAACTGACACTCAATGGAATGTGTAGTTGCTTGGCGTAATCTTCTAATTTTAGCTTTTTGTATTGCAGTTGCTAATGGTTAGTAACTTGGTACATTGCAAATCGCAAATGTATTCAACTCCACAGCTGCGGAAAATATATCGATGTTGATTTCTCTCGGTGTTTCTGTTACATTCCTATTATTGTACTTCATTTATCAGGTAGATACACACGTACATTCATGATGAACGTACAGTCAATGAGTTCAATCGATCACCCTACCATGCTATTTTACTATCATAACAAAAGTCATCTATGAAGTACTAATTATTTTTTGCATTCATATTGTTTACAGGTATTCCAACCCTGGGGTTCAAAAAAGAAGATTAGAATTTGTGAAACATGGCCATTTGGTATCAGACATATTATCAACTTCTTCTTCACTTGCAATTCGGTACGTACATTGATCGACAGAGACACAACTAATTACTAAAGATCAATATATATCCAGGTTGGTATGCCTACTTCTAGATAGCATTCATTCCATTTTTTTGTAAGTTTGATCTCGATTACTAATTTATACTCATCATTTGGTGTAATGTACGTACGTGCCTTAACATGCTTAACTTCAGAAATAATGCATGTATATATTTATATTCCGAACGTGGTACGTAGTATATATTCACTGAATCTACTGATTGTTATTGCAATTGACGCACGTATGTATGTACGGATACATCATGCAGCTTTTACTTGCAGTTGGCACCAAGTTGGAGCATGTTATAATCCAGTTAGCACATGATGTTGCCGAGAAGCACATTTCAACTGAAGGTGACTTGGTAGTTGAACCTTCAGAAACACAATGTAATATAGTAGGATATGATTTTTAGTTTGTTTAGCAAATGAAGTATTGATATATTTGAGTCTGTAATGTAACTGACTGCTTGTAGTGATGGGTTAGCGTCAAACAAGAGGTTTAGTTTTGTGGAGATCAGGAAGTGTCATGGTTGTGTACCGTGGAAGTGTTATGATACTCAGTTAAACGTCAACTGATACTCAGTTGACCCTCAACTGAGTATCAGCTTTGGAGACATAAAGAAAAAGTCCGACTCATTGATGAATCCTAATGATAGGTTGACGACTCCTAATGATAGGTCCTGCCAGCTCTATTTGTACTATTCTGGCTGAATTTTATTAGAATCTAATATTCATCCGAGTGGTTTCGGTGTGTCTAGGAAGTGAATCATAATTATTATTTTTGAACAATGGTTAAAGCACATCATAAAATTTAGGGGTAAACATAGCTAAGGACAAGGATAGTATCAATAATACTAATAACCCAACCACCATATTATTTAGACAACAAAGGACGTGGACTGGAAACCCAAAACATAGTATCAGCAACTCAGCCAAACAGATCGAAAGGATGAGATTGCCCTAAATAACACACACTCTCTCTCTCTCTCTCTCAAGCATGCGCACGCGCGCGCGCACACACACCAAGAAAAGAAACAAAATTATGTAGTAGCAGTCACGGGCGGGCGACGACTCTGCCTCCTCCCCCGTCCACCACCTTGGAGCTTCGTCTCACCTATGCCTTGACCCAACAGAATCTTCACGACGTCACACGGCTTGTCGTCGCCATTTGCCTCACTTCCCTTACGACTTCTACTGCTTTAAGCAATAGCTTGGCTCGCCTCGATCTCCGTGCAACAAAAACATCTATGACCACCGGGACTTCTCATTCCCCGTGTCTTTCTCCCCCTCGGCATAACTCGACTACGAGCTCCTCACCGTCGCGCTCGGTCTTGCAAGGCTCACCTCCTGTGTCTCATCGTTGCATCTCTTATTCATCCTCTGTCGCTGCCAATTCACGCCTCAACTAAAGCGCATACTGAGCACACCAAACGCCTCCTCGACAGATCTATAAATCCTCCCTAACCACCTTGCTCGGCTTGGGCTCGCCACAGTCTTGGCTTGCATAGCAATGCCTGAATTTACCGATCTCGCACAACGCGCACTTTTACTATGACGGTTTTGCTAATATGAATTCATGAGTTAGTTGTTAACGTAGAGATCTGTTTCCATGAGGAAAAAAGGTATAATCGTGATTATTCATTATTGTGTTGACATTTTAAAAATGGTGTTGTGAGATGCCGCTTTCGAATCATGTTCATTTGGTTGATTCGTAGATTGGAAGGATTAGCAGCAGCTTGGCAATAGTAGTGTTTGTTAATTAGTCATTGCAGTTTGTTATTTAAGTAGATATTGATAGATAGATGTTGTGTTTTTCACGATTGCCGATACTGCAAAAGTAAAAAACAAAAAAAATGTCGAAACACCGCCACAATCCCCACTCATTCCTCTCTGAACCACATTTTGCCAATGTCCATGACCAACATTTAAGATCATCCATTGGCATCTTCAATCTAGATTATACTTCAGACTCAGGAACCTACTTTCTCCAACTGGAATAGGGTGATGTTTCTGCTCATATGAAGTTTCATACTAGTATCACAAGCATGTTCTTATTTGGATGTTTTCTGGAAAGCATATGCAATGGTTTTCTGCTTCTGTACCACCTAGCATCAGGTTATTATGTTGTTTGCAATCCCATATTGGGGGAGTGCATTATGTGTTTGCGTAAAAAGTTCTAATTGGCCACAACCTATTGATGCAAGGTGTTGCGTATCCATAATAATCATGGACACTCCATAAGGGAGGTTAAGGTCTACACTGTTGGTACAACGGTTTGGAGAAGCATTGCAAGTCTCTTTTGTGCCGGTTAAGGAGGATGTTTATGAAGCGTCTCTTTTACTTCATGTTTTTGTGCCGTGCCTGAATTTACCGATCTCCTACACCGCGCAGCGTTACTAGGATGGTTTTGCTACTGTGAATTCATGAGTTAGTTATTAACGTAGAGATCCGTTTTCATGAGAAAAAAAGGTATAATCGTGATTATTCATTGTTGTGTTGACATTTTGAAAATGGTGTTGTGAGATGCCGTTTCGAATCATGTTCATTTGGTTGATTCATAGATCATAAGGATTAGTAGCATCTTTTTAATAGTAGTGTTTGTTAATTAGTCACTGCGGTTTGTTCTTTAAGTAGATATTGATAGATAGGTATTGTGTTTTTCATGATTGCCGATACTGCAAAATGTTAATACTGCATTTTTTTTCAAAATGTTGATAATGTTCTTTTCAGGTGGTTGATACTGTGTTTTTTAAACTGTTGCTACTGCTTCAAATTGTTGTTATAAAGTCTTATTCGAGTTGATATTAAAGTGTTACTAGAGTTTCTTTCAGCTGCTACTGAAAAGTTTTTTCAAATTGCTGATATTAAAGTGTTACCCAAGCTGTTACTGAAGTGCCATTAGAGTTTCTTTTAGCTGCTACTGATATTTTTTCAAACTGTTATTGAAGTTTCGTACAACTGTTACTGAATAACCTTTGAAGTGCTATTACATTGTTTATAGAATTGTTACTAAATCGTTAGTCCATCTGCTACTGGATCGTTTGTCAAACTGCCATTGAAGTGTTGTCAAGCTACCGCTGTATTGTTTGTCGATCTGTTACTCCATTGTTAGTCGACTTGCTACTAAAGTACTAGTAAAGTTTCACCATGCTGCTATTGAATACTTCTCGAAGTGCTAATGAATTACTTGTCGAGACCACTACTAAATCGTTTCTCTAACTACTACTGGATTCTTCTCGAAGTGCTTCATTAATCGCCTATCAAGGCCGCTACTTAATTGCTTGGATTTTAGATTCTTATGGAGAATGTTGGTTTTGTTTTTGTTGATCGTCAAAGCAAAGCAAAGCAAAGGGAGTGCAAAATTTCACTGGCTTACTTTTGTTATTTTTTCAATCGAGATTGGATGGGTGTTCAGTGTACCTTAGTACAAGATCGAAAAGAATTCCATTTCCTGTGAGATGCCCAAAGATTCCCATGTCTTTCTTCTTTTTTAGAGCAAGAAAAAAAAAATAAAAAAGCTTTCCTAATGTCTCCGTTCAAACTATTTGTATTAATTAAGAATGACAATGTTGTTAAGGTTGTGTTTTGGTTCTATTGATTTCTTTTTTCTTCATTTCTCTCGAAGAATACTTTTTCTAGGACCACTGTATATGCTTGAGGCAGCTTATGTACTACTATCTTGGATTCTCTTTGGTTTAATGTTGCATATTCTTTGGTATCAAACCCATATTTACTTCAGTATCAGTTCGCTCAAAATTCAACAACAATCTTGATATAAATTCAATATCAGTAGCAGTTCCGATACAAATACATAAGACTTTTTATACAAAATTGAGAAATAAAACTTGATACAACTTTAGTAGCAGTTCTAATGCAAATTCAATAGTGCCAATACAACTTGAGAAAGATCTTTTTGATACAAATGCGACACTATATTTGAAAAAAAGAGAGTAGCAGCTTCGAAAATAACTTCAGTAGCAGCTTCAAAATAGCTTCAGTAGAACTTCAAGAAAAACTTCAGTAGCTGTTTCAAAAATATTTCAGCAGCAACTTCAAGAAAAGCTAGGAATGCTACTGAAGAAAAGCTGTGACTGCTACATTAAGACATCGCTTGAACAACTTGATACTGAAGAAAAAACATGGACTGCTACTGTAAGACATCGTCAAACCCACCTGCTACTGAGGAATAAATAGTGAATGCTACTATAAGACATCGTCGGAACAATCTGCTATTGAAGAAAAAACAGGGATTACTACTATAAGACAATGTTAGAACCACATGCTACTGAAGAATAAATAGTGACTTGCTACTGTAAGACATCGTCAAAACCACCTGCTATTGAAGAAAAATCACGAACTGCTACTGGAGCCGCAAATCTGAAATTTTCATATCAACACGATTAGATTTGGTTGCAGAAACTCAGTTGCATAAAATCAAGCAAGTCACACTTCACTAAGCATAATCAACACATAATGAACACGACTAAAACCCATATGATTCAGTCAATCACAATCAATAAGCACAACTAAAACCAAACCTCACGCAATTGAAATTTCTAAAATCAAATGATGTTGATTTTTCGATAAACAAATTATAACTCGCGGATCGAGAGAGAGAGAGAACATGAAACAGACATAGATTTATGGCAGCAGAGTTGGCCGAGAAGAGATAAGGATTTGTCAATAGTAGCGAAGTCTTACGTCGACGGATCTAAACAAGAGAGAGAGAGAGAGAGAGAGAGAGAGAGAGAACATGAAACAGACATAGATTTATGGCAGCAGAGTTGGCCGAGAAGAGATAAGGATTTGTCAATAGTAGCGAAGTCTTACGTCGACAGATCTAAACAAATCAATTGGGACAAAAAATTAGGTGCGGGATGAGACTTAGATGGCTAAGAAGAAACCACAAGCGGGAGACATGTGGAAAACGGCGAGCACCGACAATGTCGGAGTTGGGAGCACAGAGGCCTTGAGGGCGAGCCACGACGACAGTAGAATCGCGACGGAGAAGCAACACGAAGCCGAGCTTGGCATGGCAGCAAATGAGGGTGGAGCAACACAGACCGTCATAACACGTGGATTTGGCTGACAGAGGAAGGGACTAAGGCTGAGGGCGACGCGATGATTGGAGCTCGACGATGGCAGGAAGTCGTGCTGTTTCTGCCGATTGCTACTATATAATTCTTGAGAGAGAGAGAGTATTTTGTTCGGATAAAATAAAAATTAAATACAAAAAAAAATATAAGACAATCTATAAAAGTAAATTTATACCTGCCAGACAGCTTATAAACAACTTATCTTTATGTCTTAAATTTTTTGTTTTTAAATGTTAAAATAATTTACCCTTATCCATACACACAAGCCAAACTTCTAATTTATCCTGAAGAGTAGTATGCTAAACCCTAAACCCTATGCTCTAAAATTTCTTGGATGAGATTTTAGGTAATTTGTGGTCGAAGGGTAGTTTGGGCCGTCTCGCTGGGCTTTCAGTAAAGAAAACCATGCTCTGTCCCCAACCCAACAAAATGAGGTAACTGTTCTTGTTCCCGCCAAAAGTGACTTGCGCGGGATAAAGAAACCCTAAGCAGGTGTGGAACTTCCCTCAAAGAAAAAGAAAAAGAAAAAAAAAAGCGTCTTGCCGGTCGAGATCTGTCATTTGCTCTGCTCTCGACTCGCAGTCGCCATTGATCGATCGATTTGGAGATTTTTTTTAACCAAGCCTGATGCATCCGGGGATTTGATGATATTCAATGCTTCTGGGTCACTTACTGGCTATTGAATTTGATTTCATCTTTGTCTACTCAACCTAGCTTCAATCTGAATTTGACAAACTAACCAACAATGGCGCCATCTTCTGCAAGTTGGAGTGATTCCCCACCTCCATCCACCGCCGCCGATGACACCCAAAACCACCTCCAGGTTGGTCTTCTCTTCTCTTCTCCTCTTCTTCTTTTTTATTACGCAGGTCTTTCTTTTCTGTCAACAATTGATTAACATGGATGGTGGTTTTTGTTCGGTTCTAAACAGCATAGCTTTGTTCTTCACAAAGCAGCCCGAGCCCAACCTCAAGCACACCACCCCACAAAGCCCGAGGCCGACCTCAGAATGGTGGCTTTTCAGTTAGTTTGGTCGAGAACTGAATCCACCATCTACCATGCTTTACGGAATATCAACTCTAATGTGTTTAATCAGATATGTAGCTGGGTACGGGCTTTTCCTTTTCCTGTTGTCACTCGACCTATCTTCACTGGCCTCCTTCTCACTCGTATGTTTTCCCCGTTCCTTCTCACTCGTATGATTCTTCAATTGACTTGTTGTTATCTCCTTAATTAATTTCCTGCCTGCAGATAATATGGAGTTTGTTGACGATTTGTTGACATTTCAACAACTTGGCCTCTGCTTGAGATCTCATGGATGCCATGTGGCTAACCTCTCCTCCTCTGAATTCTCATCCAAAAATGGGATCTCTGCTTGTCTCACAAGTTTATTGAGACAGTTTCTCAAGTCTACTTTTGATGTATGTATTGTATTCTCTCACTTTCCTTAGTTCATTTGTGTATCCAGTAGTATAATTCTTACTTTTTTTACCTTCATGCATGCAGGTTGCTGATATGTCCATATTGGCTTCATGGTACAGTCAGCAAGAAAACAATGGTTCCCCTGTGGTTGTCATTATAGATGATGTGGAACGATGTTGTGGTGCTGTCTTGTCTAATTTCATTCTTATGCTGAGGTAATCTTGTTGGTTAAATACTAGGTTTCCATATTTTGTCATTTGTTGGTTTGCTTACATAGGATCGGCTTGTGGGTTTTCACCAGTGAATGGATTGTGAAGATACCAGTCATCATAGTAATGGGAGTTGCAACGACTCTGGATGCCCCTCGAAACATACTCTCTTCAAACGCGCTGCACAAGTTGTGTTTTTCCAAGTTCACATTGGGTACACCAGCTGAGAGGATGGATGCAGTTGTCGAAGCTGCTCTTCTGAGGCAGTGTTATGGTTTTGTTGTTGGTCATAAGGTGGCAGTTTTTCTGCGGAACCACTTCTTAAATCAGGATGGTACATTAACATCTTTTGTTAGAGCATTGAAGGTTGGTTGTTAACTTGTCTGATATTAATGCCATCCATTTCTCTAAACCAAGTTGCATGCAATTTCATGTAGTCCTAGTATCTTTTTGGCCCCTACTGATGATCACTAGTTCCTATTTCAGATAGCATGTGCCCAACATTTTTCCTCGGAGCCTTCAAGCCTCCTGCTTGCATGGTTGCTTGTTAAAGAAGACAGTAAGGTAGTATACATAAAATTTTCTCCTCTTCCTGGCTATTTTATTCACAATGTCATGCATTAATTGCACAAAATTGAAGGTTTCTTTATACTAAGTCATGTTCTAATGCGTAAAAATGGTTTATTCTTACTAAGCTTTTAAATGTTAGGGAGTTCAGAGTGAGAAAGCTGACAAGCTTGCTTCTGAGCTTTTATTTTCTGCAAGGTAATCCAAAAAGAGGCATAATACATCATTATACTTATATTTCTTTTTATGAATGAGCCAATAACTCATAGCATAGTCATCACGTACTGACTTCTATTGTAAAATTTGTCACTAGGAATCAAATGGCTGAACAAACTGATGTCAGTATAGAACAATTTATGACAGAATTGACAAGACTGCAGAAGTTCTGGAACACTGTTGTATTGGTAATCCAAAAAGAGGCATAATACATCATTATACTTATATTTCTTTTTATGAATGAGCCAATAACTCATTTCGTTTCAGACTCCTTTATTTTTGATATTCTTCTAATGATTATTTATGTTTCAGCATTCTAAAGCATAATAAAAACAATCTCTGTAAGCTGAATTTTGTAGCTAACAGCTGATGTTGGAAAGAAAGAAGTCATTGTTTTTTTCTCTCTCTTTCATTTCAATTTTTAAACGCATTGTACATGTCTGGTTTCCATACTATCCAATTGGTTTTTCTTGACACAAATGTGTGTTGCAGTGCTTATATGAAGCTGGGAGGTGTTACAAATTTCAACTGTTAGACTTATATTGTGAGGCACTTGATCCAGATACTTATAAGTCATTGACTTCTGATAGTCACACTGGAATTGGAATAGACACCATTCAAACTTTTTCAAGTGGTCACTGTATGCTTGAACAGAGCTTGGGCAACCGAAAGGGACGCCTTATTTCCCAATTAGTTCGCAAATTGAGGTAAGTAATGGGATTTTAAGAATGCAGATGGATGGATGTTTATGTCAACTTTCTGATCTTAATGTTACTGGTTAGAACATGTTATGAGTACAAAGGAGGGTTTTCTTGCTATCAGGGTCTTGCTTACTTTTCTTCGCCAAACTACTTGGGACTTGGAAGAAATATTTTTTTCCCCTAAATAGAAATTTAGTTATGTACAAGCACCAGGCCACTTTGAAGTCACTATTAATGAATGTCTCTTTGTCTTTTAATTTTCTTGTTAGAAATTTAGTTTTTCTTGCCTAATCTGTCTAAACTTAAAACATTCAGGGATCTTCCTGCGGCGTCGCTTTGTCAGCTGTTGAATAGGTGGGAACAACTTACTGTGGATGTTCTTGAGGTACAATTATAATTACAATGTAGTCGTAGGGTTTTGCTTCATGTTCGTTATATTATCTTTACTTGCTTTGTGTAATTAGAGATTAGTACCTGATAGTTGATCATAAATAGCCTTCTATTAGATTTCTATATGGGTAAACTACTTCAATGAGAAATGTTTTAACATGGTTCTTTGGTAGAACACTTGTTAAATTATCGAAATAGAAGGGTTTGAGAATCTTTGTTCTTCAGCAGCTTTTGAAAGAATTCTGTTATTATTTGCGTTCTTGTGGATGATCTCCATGCACATTGTTCCAAAAAAAATCTTGGAACTGGTGTTATCCATGTTGGCTGAAACTAGATTCTGAGGAAGATAGCTAAACAAGTACAGTAGTAGCTTGACAAGTTTGTATTTGCAAGTAAAGAAGACTACTGTTTATGAAGGCATTAATTGTGTGACAAAAGCAGTTAATACACACTGAAAAGTTAAAATATGCACTCACAACGGACAATTTGGTATCTGATGCACTTTGTATACTTTTTTTTTTCTCACTCAGTTGCGCCTAAGATATTGGTACAAATACAATAAAGTTGGTGAATGCTTCTTAATGTTACCCTGTTAATCTACATTCTTTGAAATGTGATATTAATTGATACTAGAATAATATAGAATTGGTTGATTGATCATAAGATATGTGCTTGAAATAGATTCATGACAAGGTAAAAGAGCTGCAGTCAATCTTAAAAATTGATGCAGGAAGTCAAAAACCAGATTTGGCGGAGGTACCCAGGTATTATTTCATTGTATCTCTTCCAATATCTGTAACTAGGTTTCTCTATTAGAACTTACATTACAAATATGTTTGAGACTCAATGGAACTCCTTTTGGTAATGATGATCTTTACTTTGTTTATGTGACAGAAGACATACATCTCACAGTTCCTTAGCGGTTGAGAAATCACAGAAATCACAATCAATAAATGAAAAAGTTGGTATATTAATGGATTGCATGGTTAGGTGATTATTCTAACTTCTCTTTTCATTTTTCAAACCGAGTACTTAACCTGTTATCATCATCATACGAGGAGTTATTAAGAAAAAGATATAGATTTTCTCATTTGCATTGTCTCCACACTTGACTCAGTAAACACGTTCTTCTGCATATAATGTCTTCAGCAATCATTTGAAACTTCAATTTGCATCTTGCCTCTTTGTATACTGTATTTTTATGAACTGACCTGGAAGTTGAGGCTACACCAAAGTTTTGAGCTACCATTTCCCAAAATCAAGTTAGTCTCCGTATTTTTGCTTCCGCAATGACCAGATTAATGTTTCCTTTTTCCATTTGAATCTTCTTGACAGGGATTTCTTGAAGCCGATAGAATGCACACCTTTTCATGAAATATTTTGCTTCAGAAATGTTGAAAACCTTCAGTCGGTAAGCATTCCAATGGCTACTCCTACTTGTATACACACACTAGCGGCTTGTTATAATGAAATTAAATTAGAATTTATCTACTAGAAGACAATTTTCATTCCTGTCATGTTTTATAAAATTTGATTCATTGGCATTGGCATTTCCTAAATCAAAGATATTGTGTCTTAAACTAATGTTGCTTGTCACGTCTGTAATCTTTTAACTACGTTCTTGAACTCTTTTCAGTCTAAAATTTCTTCTTTTAATTCAGGCTTTGATTGGAGACTCGCGGAAAATGATTCAAGTTGATCTTTTGGAGTTTCATAAAACCCTACAATGCAGTTGTTGCAGGAGGAGTGGAAACATACCATTGCCATCCATGCCTGATACCTCAGTTATGTGAGTACTAGCAGAGCTATGAAAGCCTATGATGTTGCAATTGCTGTTGTAGGCTATAAGCTATACAATAAATCTGCATTGTGTTTTCTAGAAACTGGTGGTATTTTCAATGCATGAGTTTGTAGCCAAACTACCTGTGAGGTCTATATGTGGAACAATTTGCTCACGTTATCAGATGCAAAACAAATGTCTATTGCCTTCAATTGTCATTCTCCACTCTTTTGTTCTGTATATTTATATTTACTCAATCTTTTTATTTCATTTGTATCATCGAGTAAGTTAGTATCTGTTCAGGTCTTGCAAGATATAGGTCAAATGCATCAATGCACACAGTATGGCGTTGCTCTTGCATATTTTAGTATATTATTTATAGTATATACCAGAACATGCTTTGAGTTAATCCTAGAGATGAATGAAGTTCCTTCGGTTAACTTCTGTTCAAAGTTATAGGCTGCACTGTGCACCTGTTGAAGGTTACTCTAGCTCATGTTTTTTCTTTTCTTTTATATTCTAGGTATACCCTGGCTCAAGAGCATGGCGATCTCATCAATCTTCATGACTGGTTCCTGTCCTTCAAAACCATTGTCATTCAGTACAACAGAAAAGGAACAGGCAAACTGAAAAAGTCCCCACACAAAAAGAGAAAGAAAATAAATGAATCGGAAAACAAGAGTGAAGCATCCATTCAGTATCCTTTTGATGTTTGTTCTGCATTGTACTCATTATAGCTGTTACAATATCATTTTCAATATAATTCTTTTTTTGGCATATAGAGGTTTATACTTGTAGTAATAAGGTTATTTTTGCTTGTAGTTCCTTAACGTTACTTCAATAGAGCCAGATTTTGCAGGGCAATCACAGAACTGCAGATTACAGGTCTCATTCGGATGCCTAGTAAAACCCGCCGTGATTGTGTGCAGAGAGTGGCATTTGGGTTATGACAAGTTTCCGCTCAACAAGGTGGGTTTCCAAGTGTGAAGCTAGTAAGAATCTGGCATTCTGGCCTTCCTTTTTCTACGTCAACTGTGCTATATATGGAAATGTGAAATTGGAAGACATAACGAGAACAAAAGGAGGTCATAGAACAATTGTTGCTTAGTCCATGGATAGACAGTTTAGAGCCCTTTAGAGTTTTGTGATGGAACTCAGTTTTTGCAAGGTTTCTTTTCCGTACTGGGGGGCATGGATAGACAGATGTAACGAAGTAGTTGCATAGAAAACTCTTGTTGGGTACCTTCCTGTCGAATGGTGTACTCACTTTCTTACCTCTTTGAAAAATGTCCGGACCGTGTATTGATGGAGAGTTGAAGTTACTCTGTGGGTGCTGTGTCTCATTCTTGAAAAATTAACAGTATGTATTATCCATCCATCCGTATGGTTTTCTTCTAAATGTCCTAGATTTACATTAGACACAAAGATGGATTAGGCTCATGTACTTGGATTAGGCCCTTTATTGGATTGAAGGAAATAAGATGTGATACTGAATTTGATTAGTGTTTAAATTATTATTTTCTTGCATATATTGAATGACAATTTTAATATCTGATTAAATTCGAACACGTAATCTCAACTATCACCGGACTAAGTTACGAACCCCCAGTTAGTGTTTTAAGAAATTAGGCAATGGAAGTGGGTTTTAAATTAAAATTTTGAAGTGTAGGGATATATAATATATTCCACCAAATAATAAAAGAAGGTGTTAGGATATAGAGAGTAGAAAGTTAAAATAAAAAAAACGAAGGAAAAATTGATAATAAGAGTCGGAATGGGGGAGGAAGAAAGACGGTGACTCGTGGCTTGTCCCTCACATAACTCACAAGTCCTTCCTGATTGCTTCTTCTGCTTCCTCTGCTTTGTTGGTCTCTCTCGCGAGCGAGGAAAACCCCCAAATCTCAGAGTTTTGTGTCACTCACTCACTCGGTCTCTCTGTCTGTAAATCAGCTGCTGCTGTTTCTGCTCAAGATCAATCAGGAATTGGCTATCTGTGGAGGGAGTCGTCATATGTTGATCGATCTGGTGGTGACGTAGTTGGTAATGCTGCAGGGGGATTGAGACCCATGAACAAGGATGGGATTGGAATCGGTTGGTGTGTTTAGTGAGCTTAATCATCATCATCCAGCCCTCCTCTAATTCCTCCTCTTCCCAACAACTCTTCAATTCAATTCAATTCCAATTACAACAACAGCAACCGCAAGCAAGACAATCAAAGGCAAGCAAAGGCCTGGGCTAGGCTGATGGAAAGTATATGATATCATCGTCATCGTCATCGTCATCGTCATCGTCTTCTTCATCACTACTTACTTTTTAATGGAAGAAGAAGGGAAGCATTGGCGGCTTGATTAATTTGTTGGACCATGGATGAGCTCAGCCCTAGCCGCCCCGGGTGGCGCCCCAGCCAGCTCGTCTTTACTCCATATTCCAGGCAGGCCAACATCATCTCTCAACCTCTACGCCGCCCGGTAATCTCTCACACTCCAGTTACCTTGTCTAACTAATTTCATTGTCATGCAGCTATCATGCTTTCATTCTTTGATACATTAACTTTTCTGACACAGTTGTGTTATGTTGTGTTTTGTTATGCTGCAGCTTGTGGCAAGAGTTACCAAGGACATAGTTGAAACATACCGACTATGCAATCCACAGTTTAAGTATTCCGAAGAACTTAATCCAAAGAGATATTTGACTACCCCATCAATTGGAGTACTCAATGAGGGCTACGATAATGTCAACTCAGATCTTATTCTCACCGTAAACTTTCTCTTGCTAAATCTAGACACTCAGCGAAGATACATCGTCAAAGATGTTCTTGGCCATGGCACATTTGGCCAGGTTGCTAAATGCTGGGTTCCAGAAACTAACAATTTTGTTGCTGTCAAGATCATCAAAAATCAACCTGCATACTATCAACAGGCGCTGGTTGAAGTATCCATTTTGACAACGGTAACACTCACTCACTCACTCTTTTTTTTCTTTCCATTGTGTCTGATGTTGAATCTTGGGGTTTTAGACTAACATTTTTCATATTTGTTGCAGTTAAACAAGAAATATGATCCCGAGGACAAGCATCACATTGTGCGTATTTATGATTACTTTGTATATCATCGTCATCTGTGCATTTGCTTTGAACTGCTTGATACTAATCTGTAAGTCACTCTCTCTACCTCTTTATTTTTGGATTGACTTATCTTTTCTTACCCACCATTTTGACCTAAAATATGTGTAACTGATGTTATCAATTTTCCTTGCATTGAAATTTTACTTCTGTTCAGGTATGAGCTTATCAAGATAAATCATTTCAGGGGACTGTCCCTGACCATCGTCCAATTGTTCTCAAAACAAGTATGGGACTTATTGCTTGAATTGGAATGTATATTTCTTTTTCTACTTACAAGTTTGTATCTCAATACTTCTGTATTTCTTTGTTGGTAATATACAATTTTGAGTAGATTCTACATGGACTAGCGCTTTTAAAGGATGCTGGGATAATTCACTGTGATCTAAAGCCTGAAAATATTCTGCTATGCACAAGGTGATTTACTTTTTCTGGTATCTGTTATGTGTCTGTGATGATATGGAGTTAAAATTAATCACTGTTCCTTGAAAACAACAGTGTTAAGCCGGCAGAAATAAAAATTATTGACTTTGGATCTGCATGCATGGAAGACCGAACGGTTTACTCCTACATTCAGGTTTGTTTTATTGCTGAATGCTTATCTTATGCTTATCGAAGTCTAGGATGTGCTATAACTGCACTTATTCTTATTTCTTTTGCAGAGTCGTTATTACAGGTCTCCTGAAGTCCTGCTTGGATATCAGTATCCTTGTACATGAAGTGAAATATTTGTACTTTTAATATCTATAACGTCTCATCTGATTTCTTCAGTTCCAATTTCGTTGCTTAAATTCATCCTATTAGTTGGTCCCTAACTCTAACAGATATACTACTGCTATTGACATGTGGTCCTTTGGATGCATAGTTGCTGAATTGTTTCTAGGATTGCCATTATTTCCAGGAGCTTCAGAATTTGACCTACTAAGGAGAATGATAGAGATCGTTGGGTATGTTGCTATTGTGCAAATTTATGTCTAAATAGCTTAATAAGTTAATAGTTTTTCTGTTTCTATGTTTAATTTTTTTTGGCTGTTTCTCTTCAATGTTGTAGAGGGCATCCCCCTGATTATGTACTTCACGAGGCAAAAAACACAAGCAAGTTCTTTAAGTGCATTCGGAGTATGCACAGTGTGGAGAATGTAGAATATTCTGCAACTGGCAGAAGTTCTTATCAAGCATTAACCGAGGAAGAATATGAAGCTGTAAGTGCCTATATACCAAAGAATTTTAGGCAGGGAAAATAACAGTTGGGAATATAGTTGCTATATAAGAAAAGAAGGAAAAACTGATGGGACTAATATTCTCTCTCTCTCTCTGTTAAAATTAATAATAGTGAGTCTCTGTATGCTTTAGTTGTTTTTTCTTTGTCGGGTTTGTTTTAGATATCTTTTATTTTATGTTTTTATTCTGTTCTTATGGTGACTGAATTCTTTTCAGAGAGAATCAAAAAGACCAACAATTGGTAAAGAGTATTTTAATCATATGAACCTTGAAGAAATTGTTACAAGCTATCCGTATAGGAAGAACTTGCCTAAGGAAGACATGGTTAAAGGTCTGCTGTATGCTGTCATATATTCAATGTTGAGTACACCGAAACAATTCTGATTATGGCAATTAATGAAGTTATTGATTTCTGTTGTGTGGTATGAAATTGTGGCAGAGAGTCAGATTCGGTTAGCTTTGGTTGATTTTCTAAGGGGCCTTGTTGACTTTGATCCTTCAAAACGCTGGTCACCGTTTCAGGTTGTTAAAATATCACCACTTGTTTGATATTTGGATTTTGTTGCACTGCAGTATGACCACATAGGAAATTTTGTGATTGAACTTGTACCTGCAGGCCTCAAAACACCCTTTTGTTACGGGGGAACCTTTTACACGCCCATATCAACCTCCGTCGGAGACTCCTCGTGTGGTAAGTGGTCCCATTATGAACTTTCTCTATTAGCTTTGGAGACATTACAACTTTACTCAACAGTTTATCATTTATAGAGAGAGTTTGGCTGGAATATAGTTTATGTGGGAGATAATTCTAACTGTATTTATTCCTTCTTATCATGGTCTTTGACCTTCTTGCGCTCTCTTCTTCTCCTAGCCCGTTGCTCAAAACATAAGAGTGGACCATCATCCTGGTGGTGGCCATTGGTTTGCTGCTGGTCTCTCTCCTAATGTAAGCTTGCTGCTCCTCAAATTCTGTCACTTGCAACATTTTGGTTGTCTGCATCCGTGACTATTATCTCCACTATAACAATGTGTCAATTATTACTCCTCGGCAGATTCCAGGAAGAAACAGGGTCTCCATGCCTAGCAGCTCACATTTTCAAGTGGTGCCACCATATGCACATGCTAATAGCTATGGCAGTGTAGGAAGCCATGGTAGTTATAATGATGGTACTGGACTTGGAAGCAGCTATGGAAGCTATGGAGATACTGGTAATATGTTTGCGTATTATTCACCGGTTGCTCCATCTGGAATGAACATACATGCTCAAGGTAATGCGGCAGTGCTTGGAAATAGTCCTGATGCAAGACGAAGGATTATCCCTTATTCCCATGGAAATGGACTTGGTATGAGCCCTTCGACAGGAAGTTTTGCTCCGCTGCCCCTGGGCACTAGTCCATCACAATTTACTCCACCAAGTTCCTATGGTCAAATTTCTGCTGGCTCCCCGGGTCATTATGGTCCAACTTCTCCGGCAAGAGGCAGCTGTCAGGGATCGCCTTTAGGAAAGATGGCTGCAGTCAGCCAGTTTAATAGAAGAAAAGGTTGGGGATTCCCTGGAGGCTCTCAAACTCAGGAGAGTTCGTCTTCACATAGGCAAGGGCAATCTACTGATTGCATCAGTTCTGGCAAAGTTGAGGGGAGTTCTCAACCGCCTGGTGGATCCCCATCACATATGCCGCTAAATGGTAATGCTGGAAACTGGAGACAGCAACGAGGTGGCAGCGTAATTTCTGCTGGCTACTTGGCCACTCAAAACATGCAAGGATCCTTCAAGGTTGGATCCAATATCCCAAAGACGACAGGAGTTCCTCCTGGGAATTCAGAGGCTAGCCTGTCATTGCCTGATCCTGGGGATTGGGATCCCAATTATAGGTAATTGGACCAGACCTGTTTTGTTCGACTATATGTTTCAAGCTGAATGATCCTGGCCTCCTGGGGCTTGTGTAACTTGTTGAATTCTGCTTTCATCCTTGACTGGTTTGACATTGAGTGATCCTTATTTTCTTGTCTTCCTATTATCATTTCCAGCGACGAACAACTTCTGCAAGAAGATGGTTCCGACTTAAACTGCTTTATTTCTGAGTTCAGCAATGGCATGCATCTTAATTCCCCAGAAACATTGGCCGGGGTTGGAAGATTCAGCGGCATGTCAAGCACAACCTCAGGTGTTTCCTTGCACAGGTAATTTATCAGTATAAAAGCTTTTTAACTGGGTGACTTGCATCCATCTGAGCAGGTCATGTGTTCTTTACTTAGTAGCCTAAGTAGCAAATCATATGTTTTTGAATTTATCCACACTTGGAAATGTACATTTTGATCATATGCACCATAATCTACATCTCTTCTCCTCGGTTGAGAATAAACTCGAGGAGTATAATATACATAATGGATAATGGATGTAATAATTTGTAAACTTATGACGTATGTATTTTTGGTGCATAATTTGCAATTTATTTTGGAGGTAATAGTGAAATATTGAACTGTTGAGAAGTGTCGGAATGTTACACCTCTGGAATTGTAAATTTACTACAAATTGACTTACCTTGTTACTCCTGATTTTGTTTACATTGTGTGCAATTTGCTTCAGACAAAATGGCCCCGTTCAATCATATTCACATGCAGAGGTGGGTAGCCCGCCAACTAGTGAACGTCTTGCTGGATATGTGCGTTCGTCGAAGCCATCTCACTTCATGCCTCATATATCTCAAAATTCCCCAAGCCGTTTGGGTCAGCAATCTCAGCGGTACAATCACGGAAGACCCAGCAATTCTCGGAGTGATTGGAATCATATGAAGGTTCAGGCCCCTCCTCCTGATTTTAATTCTGGAGACCCACGCTCTCCAGGAAACACCTCATTCAGCAACGGCACGTCATGGGGTACTTTCTGACTTAATATTATCAGCCATTGGACTTTTGATTTTCTTTGTCCGCTTTATATAATTAGACAAACTGTCATAAAATATCTTTATAAGAAAGTGGGGTATAATTGGGGGAGCTAGGGAGCTGTGACCAGTCAAACTAATTGTGGCACTCTATTGTAGGGCGTAGAGCCAGTCATCCAGTCATTAACGTTCCACCTGCATCGCGTGGAAGAAACGACCATGGGCGAATTATCTGATGTTGGAATTGTTTGTTTTCTGTCAGATCGGATTGAGATTCTGAGTTGGCAAGAACAATGTGCTTGCAAAATATAGTTTGTGGTTAATGGATATCTTGTGTTCTAGTTATTGCTGCATGCAACTATTGTTTTTGTCTCCGTAATGGTCAATCATTCCCTGCCTATAAATTGCCAAACATTTAGATTAAGATGTGCTTCTTCTGAAATTGCACTTTTGATGTGTTTTGAAGGAATCTTATATAATTTACAGAGATAAGATTGCAGCTGCTGAAAGAATTCGAAGTGTTGGTGTAACTCATGTGTGGAGTTCAGAAATTTTCTTTGCATGTAATTTAGATCTTGGTCATCTTCCTTTTCCATTCGATTAATTTAAAAAGAAGGGTGATGTCCAGGTTGAAAACAATATATGACTTGTGATACTTGAGAGCTAAATTGGCTCCATGAACATGAACATGAACATGTTTTTATATTTGATCCATCAGCACTGTAAACCTTGTATATGGAACTGTTATTTTTTAGTCTTATACGGAATAGAGCGGCTGCACACAATAAGTGTTCTTCAATGTATGTTTTTTCGGATTATTGTAACATTTCTTTGATTTTCTGAACTATAAGTATATTTATGGAGTTGGGATCCTGCTATCTTATTAGTACTGGTGCACTACTGCTGGCTACTTACTGCTGAGGAAAATGAGTTTAATTTCAAGAGAGTTGATATACTCAACGGGCTGTTTTTTTTTCTAGTGTCTTCAATCTTATCGCAAAGGAGAGAAATTATAAGATTAATGGAACATAGAGATGAGGAAAAAGGAGAAGATAGAAATTATACAAATTGAGTAAAAAAATCAAGAAGAGAGGAGGAGAGAAGTTTGTTTGTATACGAAAATGGCAGGCTGCAAGCCACAAAAAGCTGGACCCAATCTCTTCCAACCAATGCCACCCCTCCATTCCATATCTTTCTCATTTTAATTAATTTCAAGTTTATATATGTTCAATAAATAAATAAAATAAATAGAAAATAAAATTAACTGTATAAAACGTCGGAAAAATATAGTTAGAAAAACAAAAACCATTCATTTCCATGGCGGTGATGCCACTCACTCTTGTCTTGTCAGATGGAGTTGTTGTTTGGGTTCAAGTCCTGAGCTGAGTCGCAGACTCACAGTTGTAACTTAATTGGGTTGGCTTTGGGTTCAACGTCATTCTCTCTCTTTCTCTCCTTGTTTTGCTCAGCTAATCCTAACGACATTTCCAACTACGCCCACCAGCTAGCTAGCTAGCTGATTAATCTTCAGGTAATCAGTCTGATTAATTTATCATGCATCTTCATCCTCAATTAATCAATCAAACTGCATGTGTGTGTATATTTCTGTTGGAGCCGATTCAACTGTTTGATACGTTACGTGTATTCTTTCAAGTGGCTAGCTAGTTTCTGCTTGTGTGCGCGTTCTATCTTATCTATTCTTTCATCATCAGTTGCAATTGAACTTGAACTTTAAATTGTCTTGGTTGGCTGGCAGATAACCGGTAACCTGTGTTCTTGGTTTAGATTACCATATATACGAATCAGAAACTTGAGAAGGGAAGACGGTGTTATATGTTTTGTTGTCTATACATAAATATATGGTAATTGTCAAGTGCATGCAAGAAGACGCCATATGATGGCCACAGCTTCTTCTGCCTTTGTTGGGCTCAGTAGTACCGGAAAGAGACTCTTGTCTTCCTCCTTGTATTATTCAGATATCACAGACAAGCAGCTCTTTTGTCCCGGTGATCATCACCGCCTTGTGAATTGTCAGTTGTCTTCACCAAAGAATATTGTGACTGCCAGAAAGTCTGCTTCCAATTTTCCATCTCCGGCTCCGGATAGGCATCATGAACACATCATCAGGGCTTTGAAAGAGCATACAGATACTGCCTCATCCACGTCACATCAATTGCTTGAGGAATTCGATGACTTGGAGGAGGAAAGCTCTTATCTCGAATATTCAGTGGAGGCGCTTCTTCTGCTACAAAAGTCTATGCTAGAAAAGCAATGGAGTCTTGCCTTTGACAAAAAAGTGCCAACCAAAAAAACAACTCACAGGAAGATACCGGTCACTTGTTCTGGGATATCTGCTCGGCAGAGGAGGATGAGTACTAAGAGGAAGACTTTTGAATTGCAACCTAGCTCCAGTAAGCACTTGAGGAGCAGTGTAAATCCAAATCTGCTGCAGAATCGAGTAAAGGGTTATGTCAAGGGATTGAGAAGTGAAGATTTGCTCACTCATACTGAGGTCGTAAGCCTTTCAAAGAAAATCAAAATCGGTCTTTCAGTGGAGGAACATAAATCAAGGTTATAAAACTTCTGCCTTTTCAGTTATATGAATCCTAGGTTGATTTGTCTAAGAAGAATTTAGTGTTATCTTATTCTGAAACATTCATATGCTGCTAGATATCCTGTAGTCCTTTACCATGCTGTTTGCACAAATCCCTATGTCACGAAACTTCTGCACAAATACCTGTTTTTTCTTTAATTGTTAGAGTGAAGGTGGTAAGTAAGGTGGATTAGTAATTTCTATCTCTGATAATTTTAAATGACCACCCCTTTGGAGTGAGTTCACCTATGAAGACTGGTTACTTTTTAGTTTTTACAAAAAAATTCCAGTTTTGTTTGGTTATTTTTTATCCCTTAATTCTAATCTGAGTTGTCTTATTTTCAGACTAAAAGAGAAACTGGGTTGTGACCCCTCTGACGAACAACTTGCAACTTCATTAAGGATTTCTCGCGCTGAACTACAGTCAAAGTTAATCCAATGTTCTTTGGCAAGAGAGAAGCTGACAATGAGCAATGTTCGTTTGGTTATGTCCATTGCCCAAAGATATGATAACACAGGTGCTGAAATGGCTGATCTTGTCCAGGTGATTTCTGCTTTTTACTTAATCGTGAGATGACAGTATTTTTTCCAACAAAACTACCATAACTAAGACAAAAATGCAACTTAAATCTCATGTGAGAAACTAATTATAGGGTGGCTTAATTGGACTACTGCACGGAATCGAGAAATTCGATTCCTCAAAGGGATTCAAGATTTCTACTTATGTGTACTGGTGGATACGTCAGGTGAGACCACTCTTTTCAACTTATCTGTAGCAATATATCAAATGTCCTTGTGAAGGATTAGACACTGGCTTACATTTTACTTACATTCCAGGGTGTTTCAAGAGCACTGGTTGAAAATTCTAGAACCTTAAGACTTCCTGCACATTTGCATGAGAGGTTAGGGTTGATAAGAAATGCAAAAGTTAGATTGGAAGAGAAAGGAATAACTCCATCTATTGATGTAAGTCTTTCCTATCTTTATTATTAATTTTGTTCTAAGGAATGTGAACATGCTGAGGCCAGCGACTACAATATTCATGTTTCATGTCAGTAGGTTATGAATACTTTATCTGATATGTATTTCTCTTATTACACTTTGCTTTCAGAGGATTGCAGAAAGCCTGAACATGTCCAAAAAGAAAGTTAGGAATGCTACTGAGGTACTAAATGTTGTGTTTATTCCGGGCATTCCACTGTTCTCTTTGCTTAGTTACTGTTACCATACAATTCAATTTCATAATGTGCAGGCTATAAGTAAGGTTTATTCACTTGATAGAGATGCATTTCCCTCTTTGAATGGGCTTCCAGGAGAAACTCATCATAGTGTAAGTGTTGACAACAACTTAACTAGTCTCGCTCATTTGATAATTTTTTTCACCTTGCCTGCCAGTTTTGTCTTGTAGTTGATCTTTTAACAAACTTTGTTGCAGTACATTGCAGATATTCGCCACGAGAACATCCCATGGCATGGGGTGGATGAGTCAGCACTTAAGGTAAGACATGCATGGAATTAATGGTCTAACTAACATACAAATCAATATATATGTTAGCTCTAATTCCAAGGAAGTGAATTCAGACATATAACCAAAGCTCAATTAAAGAAAAACCAATCTAGTCAATGTTCAAGAAAGAAAAACTTCATTATACATCTCTCTTGATAGTGTGAGAGGCATATATGTGTATGTGCATGTATTTGTAATATCAGTTGTCTTATTTAATTATCTGTTATACGACAATTCGTAAACAACCTATGTGAGTATCTGGAGTCTGGACCTCCTACTTATGATGGTTCTATATTTGCAGGATGAAGTAAACAAGCTCATAAGTGTGATTCTTGGAGAACGGGAGCAGGAAATCATACGGCTTTACTATGGGCTGGATAATGAAAGTCTTACATGGGAGGACATTAGTAAACGGTGAGTCCAAACAAGGGATTGAGAATATGTATTCGATCACCAATAAGTAAACTGAAGTCGATCAGAAACTTTAGTTAGAATCCCAGTCGTTAATTGTGTCCAACGACCCTTCCTGAAGTGTAAAGTGAAGGTGTCAAGTACTAAGGGCACCTAAATGGTAAACAATAGCCAGAAACTAGAATGAATCACTGGATGACTAGACTGGTTACAAGTTACAGCAACAGAAAAGAGAAACACTGTGATAGTAGTTTAATCATATGGAATTTCATTGATCTGTTTCTTCCATTTAATTTACTGATATTTGTTTTGTTTCTTGTGACTTGTACAGAATAGGATTGTCCAGAGAAAGAGTTAGGCAAGTCGGATTGGTTGCTCTAGAGAAACTGAAACATGGTGCAAGGAGAAGAGAGATGGAGGCATTGCTTGTTCAACATTAGTTTGTTCCTATATATATGATTTTAGATACCACTTACAGATGGAGAAGGGAATGAGATGGTGTATATAGATTACAGAAAACGAATGACAAGGAAAATGTACCTTACTTGTTTTTGAGGCTAGAACAGAGGATTGGATTATATAGGGTCGATGACCCTCCCTCCCCTAAATGTTCTGTAACAAGATCGGACAACACTCACTAAGAACTCGTTGGTTTTGATTGATTTATTTATTTCAGTATGAACTTATGTTAACTAGTGTGACTAGGAGAAGTTAAGGATAGTAGGTAAATGGGCTTGTCAAACAGAGAAGCCCAGTCCAGGCAGCCCAGCCCAAACACATGCATGCAGTGTGTATTGCAGTAGATGATACTTAACATAGCGCTGAAACTCTGGATCTAATAATAATCGAGGAGGAGTGGAGTGTGCAATAATTATCTCAAGCTCGCATCCACATCCATCTGAGAGGAGAGCCACGTGTCGCGTACATATACAACCATACATATAATATATGTCTAACTAGACTGGAATCACTGGATGACTAGACTGACAAACCGCCCAATCTCCCAGGCAAAACTCTGATCTCAAATTAAAGGGCAGAGTTGGAGTTGGAGTTGGAGTTGGATTGGAGTTCGAAAGGAGGCAGCAGGCCAGCAGCAGCTAGCAATGATGGCCACCAACGCCGCCGCCGCCTACTACAATTATTCTCTTTCGCTCTCTTCCTCTACCTCGTCGTATAGGAGGAGAAGGTCGAGGCTTCATCAGCTCAATTCCTCCTCCTCCTCCTCCTCCTTCTTCCTCACCAGGCATCATCATCGTCAGGGTGCTCTCCGCGTCCCCGTCTCATTCCCCTCAAGAAAATGCAACATCAACAACAAGTCCTACTTGCGAGTTCTCAACGCTCTCGACTCCGACGTTCCTCAACCTCTCCACCAGGTAATTAATTAAGTCGATCTACTACATTAATTTCACAATTGACATCCATCCATCGATCACATTGGCGATGGGTGATGTGCGTGCGTGCAGCTCAATCTCAATGTCATCATAGTTAGTTAGTTGAACTGACCTTAATTGTCTTCTTTTCTTTCTCTTTTGTTGTTGAATCGAATAGACGACGACTAGCGATGAGAGAAAGAGTTTCGAGCAATGGGATTCATGGACAGCAAAGTTCTCCGGAGCATCCAATATCCCCTTTCTGCTTCTGCAAATGCCACAGATTATACTCAACGCTCAAAATCTTATGGCTGGAAACAAAGCTGCTCTTTTAGCTGTCCCCTGGCTCGGAATGTTCACTGGTTTGCTTGGAAACCTTTCACTGCTTTCATATTTTGCAAAGAAAAGGGAGAAGGAGGCCATTGTTGTCCAAACATTGGGAGTTGTGTCCCTCTACATCGTTTTTGCACAGCTCTCTTTGGCAGAAGCAATGCCTTTACCTTACTTTGTCATTACTTCCATTGTTGTCGCAACTGGTCTTGTTTTGAATTTTTTGAATTACTTTAATCTCCTTAATGCTGGAATCTGGCGCTTCTGGGAAGATTTTATTACTGTTGGCGGTCTATCAGTTCTTCCCCAAGTAATCTCTCTCCCTCATAGTCTCTCTTTCTCTCTTGTTTTCTTTGGATTTTATTTATTTATTTTCTCGTTTAACCGTTTGGTCTCAGATTATGTGGTCTACTTTTGTTCCGTATATACCCAACAGTATCATACCCGGGGCAGTGGCTTTTGTTTTGGCTGTGGCAGCTGTGATTATGGTAATTTCAAAACTCAGATTAAGTTGCACGTATTGTCACAGCCGTATTAGTAATTGTACAGATCAAACATTTGTGATCATATTGTTTTGTTATACAAGTATAATATTGTTTTTTTCTGCTAAATGAATTTGTTTTATTATCAAACAAACAAAAAGCAAACTGTCATACAAGTCTGTAGTATTGTCTGATACAACATAGCAGCAAAATGATAACAATGATTGGAACCTTTATAAGGATACTGTTCTGGTTTTTGCTCTAGACATAACCCAAAGTAGAACTTATTTTGGAGCTAACCACTTTCCTTTTGCATTAGTGATCTGGTTTTACTATCTGAATTTTCTTTTAAATCTGTACTAAACAATTCAAGTTAGAGAGATACGGGCAATTCTGTTCTGCACTTATTAAGAATGCAGCTGCTACTATTCACAGGCTCGAATGGGAAAACTCTCTTCAGAAGGAATCAAATTTGTTGGATCTATATCTGGATGGACAGCTACACTTCTCTTCATGTGGATGCCTGTTTCCCAAATGGTACTGTTTTGGAATTTGTAATGTTAATCTCGTATGCATCTGATTCTGACCATAATTGGTGTATCTTCTTCAGTGGACAAATTTCCTTAATCCTGACAACATCAAAGGCTTATCAGCTGTCTCAATGTTGCTTGCAATGATTGGAAATGGACTAATGATTCCTCGTGCTCTTTTCATTCGTGATTTTATGTGGTGATTTTCTTTCTCGGCACCTTTCTTAGATTTCTTCAGTACCTTTAGACTTCAAATTTAGTTCATGGCGCAGTTTCAGTAAGAATGTTAGCTCCACATTGATTGCAGGTTCACTGGCTCTACTTGGGCTTCTCTCTTTTATGGATACGGCAACATTGTGGCCTTATATTGGTATGTTCCTTATGTATGGTTTGTCATATGTCACGTTATGTTTCTAATGTCTGTTTGATAGCAAATGTTGATTTCTCCTATGTCACATATTTTTCACAACAGGTTTAACAGTATCAGCAAGGAATTCTTCTTAGCAGCGACAACTGGTTTGTTTTTATGGATAGGTTGTTATCTTGTCCCAGTAGTGTATCACTGTCAATTCCTATGCTCCCCTAATCAGTATCTGCTAGAGACGATATAATAATTTCTCACTTATTATGACTGTTTTTTCTTTTTCTTATTCAAGTATTTTCTTATTACCTTAACCCCTAAGGCTAGGCTTATATGTTTCTCCCAACAGGAATGGCTCTTTGGAGAGACGCAGCAGTGTATGGTTACAGCTCACCTCTCACATCTCTAAAAAAGCTGGTGTCTGGGCCCTAACTTCACAGTATAAGGTGATGTCAAGATCTCAAAGTGATTTGCTATCATTTTGTTGAGAGATGCAACATAACATCTCTTTTTTCGTGAGAAGCCAGCACTTAAAGCTGCTGCAAATAGCATAAAGCTCTTGTAAGGGCGACTGCAAGGGAGTTTCTTCTCGACAGTTGCATGAATAATGCATGCAGTAGAATATATTGTTATAGTCTGTAGTCCAATTCCTGGAATGTACGCATTAACTCTTACTCCATGCCCTGTTACAGTGACCCCCGCCTGGTGATGTCTGATTTCATGTAACCACGAATATATTGTTTCATTTGATTTTGGTCGCCACAACTTTTTTGAGTAATGAAATGGGTTAAGAGCTCACTTTGAGAAGGTAACCTTCTATCCCAAAAGCCTTTATCCTCCTACCTATCATGTAAGGGCATCTCTAATGGGAGGTGTTAAACCCTATATTATAGCTTGATATGTCAATATTTGCTCTCTAATGGTTCATTTTGAGGATCTAAATCCTACACTCATCTAACTACAAGTCCTAAATGAAGATTTAGAATAAAACTTCATTTAGATCCGGATCTAAAATGGGAGGGAGAGAGACAGTGGGCCAGGCAGAGGGAAGAATAGATTTAGGACTTCATATAAGATTTCAATCATCTTCGATGATTGAAGTCTTAAATGAATAATGTCAAAATAAAATCTTACAAATAAGTTTAGGACTTGAAGATGCCCTAAATCCTCTCTCAACTGTTTGTCATTTACACTCGATTTTCCCTCAAGATGGGATTGTGTGGCCTTGTTTTCCTAGTCCAACTAGGGTGAAGCCCAGCAAAGCCTTCTTGGCATGATGTCGGTCGAGGGGTTAAGTAAAAGAAAAGGGACACGTTAGCAAGTGCACGTGTCATGGACAGCTATTCAGTTTTGGACTGAGAACACGTGTTGTAAGTGTTGAGAGTATAAAGGTTTGGCTACCCAGTGTTTGGGAGTCCGAGTTCGATCGAGAGCAAGCAACCAGGCCGAGATAGAAGAAAGAATGCACGAGAATAGAAAAATAAGTAGATATTAAATTAAATTAATGGCGATCCGGAAGGTGTTGGGGTTAGGATACTTTGTTCAGGGCTTCCGTTGCTTCCCATGGATGGCCGTCAACTTCTACCTCAAGGACGGACTCCGGGTCGACTCCTCCACTTTCCAGCTTCTCCAGAACTCTGCCAATCTACCCATGGTCGGCAAGCCCCTTTACGGTATCGTTTCCGACGCTGTCTACATCTCCGACCAGCATCGAATTCCCTATCTCGCCCTCGGCGGTACGTACGTTCATGCTTCAATTCCAATTCCATTCATTCATGCCTAGCCTACTACAGATATAGCAGTAACTGTATATTGATTGTATTGGTTCGTTTGCCTACTACAATAGAGATAGCAGAGAGATTGATAGAATGTATCTTCAAATTCCGGCAGTTTCCTCTTCTTTTTATATACGTATGTATGTTAATGTTGCTAGCTACAAATGAACATCATGCATCAACTAAATTTCAATCATAAACCAAACTAAACATGCAAATGATGCAATGTAGTGCTTACTCTCCATTCATTTTCCATTCCAGTTCCTTAATTTCTGACTTCCATCATCTATCTATCTGTTCCAGCTTTCTTACAAGCAGTGTCATGGCTAGCTATAGCAATTTTTTCCAAATCAGGCATCTCAATCACCTCCATGACTCTATATCTTCTCCTCGGCAATTTGGGTGCTTCAATTGCCGAGGTTGCTAATGATGCCATTGTAGCAGAGGCAGGAAAACGCCCTACTCCCTCCAAGCATGTGCAACCATCACCCTCTGGCGAGCTCCAGTCATTTGTTTGGATGGCTTCATCTGTGGGTGGAATAATTGGATTTCTCCTCGGTGGTATAGTAATTGATAGATACGCTCCCCAAAACATGTTCCTGTTCTACGGCTTTCTCCTCACTATCCAGTTTTTCATAAGCGTTCTTGTCAGGGAGAGCTCTATGGACCTTCCTGAGAGAAGATCCAATGTTGGAATTCGAGACAAGCTCTCTGAGCTCTCAGTTACACTAAGAAAACCTGAGATTGCCTACTCTATTGCATGGTTTGCAGCATCTTATGCCATTATTCCAGCATTGACAGGCACCATGTTCTTTTACCAGACGCAAGATCTGAATATTGACTCCTCGGTGTTGGGAATCTCTAAGGTGTTTGGTCAGGTGGCGATGCTTCTATGGAGTGTCATCTACAATCGTCACCTGAAATCAATGACACCAAGGAAACTAATTTCTGCCATTCAGGTTACTATGTCTTTGTTTATGGTGTCTGATGTGTTGTTTGTGAAAGGGTTTTACCGAAATATGGGGGTATCAGACAATTTCTATGTTGTCATGTTTTCTGGCCTCTCGGAGGTCCTCGTGTTCATTAAGATTTTGCCCTTCAGCATTCTTGTAGCCAAGCTCTGCCCACCAGGTTGTGAGGGATCTCTAATGGCATTTGTCATGTCTGCAATAGCACTCTCACTCATAGTGAGCGGATATCTCGGTATTGCACTTGCATCATTTGTTGGGGTCACCGGAAATGATTTTTCTGGGCTTCCGTTTGCCCTCCTAATACAAGCATTTCTCACACTGTTGCCACTCTACTTTTCATCGTGTATCCCTGACCTTGCACCAGAATCCGATCCTGTAAAAGCAAAACCTGGTAGCAAGAAGGAATAGCAGAATATGGCAGTGCCGTATGAACTTTGCTAATGTTGAAGTGTTTGCTTGGTATTCTGGGGCTTTGTATTTGACTATTTGTACATTTGAACAAATTCTTGGGCGACTATTGTCAAACAAAAAACTGATGCGGAATATAGTTGATGAGATATCGAGTTCAAGTACTTTTTAATTAATAGTTTTAAGAGTTATTTTACAATAACATTTTTGAAAGTCCGATGCCTATTACGAGTATAGATGGTACTTATATTGTACTTATATTGAAGATTTGGTGAGTACTTTTTAATTAATAGTTTTAAGAGTCGTTTTACAATAACATTTTTGAAAGTCCGATGCCTATAATGAGTATGGTGAGTACTTTTTAATTAATAGTTTTAAGAGTCGTTTTACAATAACATTTTTGAAAGTCCGATGCCTATAATGAGTATAGTTGTATTGGGTTAGCTCTAAATTCCCGTCAAGCGGCATGACATCCCTACGACATGCCTATAATATAATAGCCTCAATTGATATAGTTTTGGTGAGTACTTTTTAATTAATAGTTTTAAGAGTCGTTTTACAATAACATTTTTGAAAGTCCGATGCCTATAATGAGTATAGTTGTATTGGGTTAGCTCTAAATTCCCGTCAAGCGGCATGACATCCCTACGACATGCCTATAATATAATAGCCTCAATTGATATAGTTGAATAGCGTACATGACACATAGAGTTTGTCATGTATCGATATTGTCTCAACTTCACCATCTATAAGATGTTGAGTTTTATCCACAAAAAGTCTTAGTTCAATTAAAAATAGTCCATTCATTTAACTTGTATTTCATCTTACCTTATTTCAATGTGGAATCTTCAATCCAACATATATGGGATAACTCCATTAAATATAACAAAAACAAAGTCATCATTCTCTCCTCAAATCAAATCAACTCAAATCTAGGCAAGGTAGTAGTTCCGTCGAGGAAGCCACTCTTGAATTGCCCGATGGTATTTTGTGCAGAGCGGTGGGGTAATTGCAAGCGGAGATGGAAGCTGCACGATCCACATCGGACCCAAGTCTGGCAACACCGACAATATCGAGCAATCTTTTTCTTGCCGCGCTATAAAGTCCCCGTCGGAAACTCGCAATACATAAAATTCCAAGTATAGGCCATATACGATTTGGACCGATGCGGCTAGCCCTAAACGACTAAACCCTGTATATATGATCGTCGCTAGGACACTCACTAATAAGATGACCCCTTTTCTCTGCAAGTAAGTCTTCTTTGCTGAGCATGGATCTATGGGTGTATTGGAGTGGTGGTTCAGGATAAGATGGGAGAGCATGTTGCCATTTAGCTAAGTCGATTGGTTTTGCATGCTCTGCGCCCCACACGGAAGCTGAGGCATGTAGGGCTGGTATGTTTTTGGCTATTTTTTTATGGATGGAAGGAGGTGGATATGGAATGTGATAGCTTGGTGATTGTTGCGGTGTTACAACAATTAGAGGACGATCTTTTCTGAGGTAGGTCGGATCATTGAGGATTGTAAGTCTTATATTGAGTCGGTGCACCATGTACCTCGCGAAATAAATTGTTATGGTGTTGCACATCGTCTTGCACGCCTTTCTAGTAGTGGTGTTGATGATTTGTCGGTGGAGGAGGCACCTGTAATTATCCAGGATGCACTCTATAAGAATTTATATTTTGTTAAGCGAGATAAAGATACTATGTCCCCATTAAGTAATTGTATCGATTATTCGTCTATCTAATTCTAATAAAATGAGTATCCCTAAAAAAAGAAAAATGAAAAAAGCATCTAAGATGGCCCTGCAAACTGCCCAGAGCCAATACAGTATATCTAGGGGTGAGATTCGGGCGGTTTGGTTCGGGTTTTGCTAAAAACCATAACCAAACCGTAATATTTTTTTCGGTTCGGTTCGGTTTTTCAATTTTTTTAAAAAAAATCGTGACTATTCGGTTCGGTTTGGTTCGGTTTTTTCTTTCGGATTTTTTCGGTTTCTTTCGGTTTTTTACATAATGTATAAAAAACAACTTTTGAATAAATAACTAAAAAATTGTCTATAAAATTTTTTTTTTTGAATTGTCTAACATTTTAATTAGATTCTATGAGAGAAATTGAGAAGAATTGTGCATAAAGAAATTAGGATTTTAGGAGTTTAAGGTTTTTGTTTTGCATATATTTATATAATATATTACAAAATTTCTAAAATGATATCTATTTATACATACTTCGGTTTTTCGGTTTGGTTCGGTTTTTATAAATTAAAAACCATAACCGAACCAAATATTTCGGTTTTTTTCGGTTTCGGTTTTTTTTTGTTTGGTTTTTTTCGGGTACGGTTTTTTTCGGTCGCGGTTCGGTTTGGATCGAGTTTTTTTTCGGTTTTCGGTTCGAATGTCCCACCCCTAAGTATATCCATTTGATCAATTCATTGGTCTCTTATCAACTTCTACGGTTATAATGGTCAAACTTTAAAAATACTTATATTTGCCCTTCCTATTATATATGTCTAATCCATATAAAGAAAATAATCCAAGAATACAAAGGTAAATTCACAATATATAAAAAGAAAAATAAAAGTGAGAGACAAAAATTGGCGAAGGAAAATAAATAGAGATATATATCAATTTAATTACAAAATAAATATGTAAAATATTTTTCAATATAATGTTTGAATTTCCAAATATGCACGCATCACGTGTGTCGGTCTCTAGCTATAGTTAGTTATAAGGTCTATTTGAGACTACTTTCTATAGCTTTGGAAGCACTTTTAAAAAATTTCAAAAGTACTTTTAAGATCAGGAAATACTTATTATGTACTTCTCAAATGTTTCTGAAACTCAACCAAATAAGTTTTATTTTTATTTTTTTTGAATTTTTCTTCTATTTATAATTAATTTTATTTATAAATTCAAAAGCCACTTTTACCCATTTTAAAACAAGAGAAAATTTCTAAAAATGTTACTCAATATAACACATTCTAAACTTTGCTCACTCATATATAATAAATATCACTTTGATCACTCAAGTATTACACTTTTACTCACTTTACTCATTTCAGATTCTGCAAAATTTGGGGCTTTGAATTCGAGTTATAATCAGCCAAGGAAACATATTGGGCATTGTAGCTCTCTTCCTTGTGAGTCTTTTCATATCAAGGTTGAGCCTCAATTTATCCTGAGGAGGAAAAATCGAAGATTTAAAATTTTTGGTGTTCTTGACTTTAAAGATTAATTCAACCACTTCTATGATGAATTAAATTTAGGTGTAGTTGAGAAAATTGTTGTTGGGTTAATTTTGTACAGATTGACCTCCGATTTGTCGAAAATTAGAATAGTGCCGCTAATTTTTCGGATTCGAAGTGAATAAAGTGATATTTGTGAGTGAACAAAATTTAGAACTTGTCTTGAAGCCATTTTCTTTTAAAACAATACCAAGGCCATAGTCTTATTACACTTTAGCGCTTCATTTCAAATTTCATTTCAAATCAAGGGGCAGAGGCCAGATTTGAAGCAGCAGCGGCAACAATGGAGAAGTGATGCACCATCCCTCACCTCTTCATCACTGTAATCTAGAAGCTTCTCCTCGAAAAAACTGACTCCTCATCTGGCAAACTCCTCCTTGAGCCAGAACCTCCGCAACAACCTCATTAGCCCTAACGAGTACTGTTAGTATAGCACAATTAGTTCATGGATTAAACATACTTACCCACTTAAGCAGATAATCAACACCTACCCGACCACCCGAAAGACTATCACGCGGACTACAACTTCACTCGCAAGACCGAGCCCATCAGATCGGGTTAAGGGTTAAGGGTTAAGGGTTAAGGGTTAAGGGTTTAGGGTTAAGGGTTAAGGGTTAAGGGTTAAGGGTTAAGGGTTAAGGGTTAAGGGTTAAGGGTTAAGGGTTTAGGGTTAAGGGTTAAGGGTTAAGGGTTAAGGGTTAAGGGTTAAGGGTTTAGGGTTTAGGGTGGTCTAGGGTTTAGGGTTTAGGGTTTAGGGGTTTAGGGGTTTAGGGTTTAGGGGTTTAGGGTTTAGGGGTTTAGGGTTTAGGGTTTAGGGTTTAGGGTTTAGGGTTTAGGGTTTAGGGTTTAGGGTTTAGGGGTTTAGGGTTTAGGGTTTAGGGGTTTAGGGGTTTAGGGGTTTAGGGTTTAGGGGTTTAGGGGTTTAGGGTTTAGGGGTTTAGGGTTTAGGGGTTTAGGGTTTAGGGTTTAGGGTTTAGGGTTTAGGGTTTAGGGTTTAGGGTTTAGGGTTTAGGGTTTAGGGTTTAGGGTTTAGGGTTTAGGGTTTAGGGTTTAGGGTTTAGGGTTTAGGGTTTAGGGTTTAGGGTTTAGGGTTTAGGGTTTAGGGTTTAGGGTTTAGGGTTTAGGGTTTAGGGTTTAGGGTTTAGGGTTTAGGGTTTAGGGTTTAGGGTTTAGGGTTTAGGGTTTAGGGTTTAGGGTTTAGGGTTTAGGGTTTAGGGTTTAGGGTTTAGGGTTTAGGGTTTAGGGTTTAGGGTTTAGGGTTTAGGGTTTAGGGTTTAGGGTTTAGGGTTTAGGGTTTAGGGTTTAGG